>BHFT01032793.1:0-48431 GCA_004320025.1 Laticauda laticaudata | reverse complement strand
CTGAATGAATACTGGCAGCCAGCCCGTCCTTCACACAAAGCCAAGCGGCAATATTATGGAGCTGGAAAAGACCGCTCCAGACCAAGCAAGGAGATTCGAATGTGGCCGACACAAAGTCACAAAACAGACAGAAGAAGACCAGAAACACACCAATCAATCAAAACTCCAAGTATGAGAACGGCACAGACCCAGGTTAATAGCCAATTCAGAAATAGAACGAGCCTATCAAATGAAACAGAGAACTGTGAGCGACCACTTTCATAACAGAAGCCTATGATGGCAGAGAGAATTCGCGAAACGTTGCTACATACTTAACAGGAACACAATGACTACACTTTACAGAACTACAATGATGTGGAGATATCCCGAAGAAGCTAAACAGCAATCTATCTATCTATCTATCTATCTATCTATCTATCTATCTATCTATCTATCTATCTATCTATCTATCTATCCAGTACTTAGAAATATGTTATATTATGTGGTATTTTTTCAATATGCCTTTAAATCATTTTTAGAAAATAGTGCAGCAATGTGAGTATATAGATAGATAAAACTACTTCCAAAATGCAAGGGGGTTTACAATAATCTTAGACTTGTTTTTTTTTTTCAAACAACAAATGAGTTGGCAGTCACCAGTATGCAATCCTTTGCATGCTATCTAAATTAATCCAGAGACAAACATGTCCTCAATGTCTCAATTGCAGCCACCTTAATGGTTGTCACAAGAGTTTAGGGAGTTCACAGAATTTGATCTGAGACAAAGCACCAAGACACCTCTTGTGAATCTCATCTCTTTTCATTAATAAAACAAGGCGGTACAAGTTTTGTTTTCAGAAAGTGTCACTACCCAAACAGAGTTTAACAAGCCAATTTTCATTTCTGTCTTCTTTCCACCCTTCCTTACTGGTAAGAGCTGATGTGATAATAAATCCCTAAAATACATTACATACATACATTTGTATATATAAAGAAAAATCAACAGATTTGATTGATGTATAATTGCAAAACATTTCCATGCAAGACTGTTTTTCTACTAGCAAAGTCAAATCTTCTTTCTTTTGCAATTTTAGAGTGTTGATTAAATATGAACATTGTTACTTCTACATTCCAACCTTACTGCTTACTTAGATATATCTAAGGGATTAATTATGCTGGTTGCTATTTTCCCTCTCAGGTGTCCCTCTCTTCCTCTTACTGTGGAAGAACCATATCTATCCTCTTTCCTTTTTTATTTTTCTACACAAGCTATCTGCATTTGATAGATTTGCCTTAAATTGGTCCTCTTATTCCTTCAATTGCATTGAAAGGCTTGTGTTAGGCTTTCCTGGAAGCTGCATACCTTTAACAGCTAACACTGCTTAGAATCCATATTGTTTCATCAACCGTTATAATTACATTTCACCTTCTCTTCCCAGAAGATTTTCCTCTGGTCTCCAGCTTTCTCTCCCTCTCGCTCAGCAACAGCTCCTCTTTCATATAGGAAAGTTATAAAAACTAAGCAACCTCTCTACTTTTATGGTCTGCTTTCACTAAAAAAGCATCGTATCTGGCCTTGGGTATATGGGGTGGATATGAAGAGAGCTCTGAGCAACTCTGAGTGTTCACTATTACTGAAAAGAGGAATTGAGACCTGTAAAAAAAAGTAAATGATTTATTAATTGTTTTTCCTTTAAAACTGTGTGTGCATGGAAACAATCTAAATTTGAGGAAAGTTGTCTCCAGTGTAGTGCTGCTGGAACATCCTGAAACGGATTAACAGCACAGTAGCCCAAGGTAGAATGGAATATGGCAGGCCTGGATGGATCTGGGAATTGGTTTGAAAATTGCGTATGAGCTGTTCTGGTTTTTTTAGTTTCTTGGCGATGTTGCTTCTTTGAAAATGGATGGCAAGAAATTGTTCCAATATGTGATATTCTCTAGAGTTGACCTCTTGAACAACTAGAAATGTCACCTGAAATATCTCATTTTTACTGTTTTTCTGATAAATTCAAATGCATCAAAGATGAAAAAAGAAATAATGAATTGTAATCATTCTCCTTTTCAGTACAAATCTCATTGTTGCAATACGGGAAAACTGAAAATAAGCTGAGCAAATAAGGCCATTTGTCTGAAACAGGATGAGGACAATGCAGATGGGAATCCATTTTTTTAACCCAATTGGCTCTTATAGGTGACAGGACATATATTCTATAATGTATAATTTCCTTTCTAATTATACTATTGAAAAAAAGGCTCAGACACACTGACTACACTGTTCTGTTGCACTGTGTTTTTCATGTTGTAGCTTTTTATGTCTTGAAACCACTACCATTTATGTTTATTTCAACATGACGTTATTTATGTGTGTGTGTATGCATACCAGAGGTGGTATTCAGCAGGTTCTGATCAGTTCTGGAGAACTGGTAGCCGAAATTTTGAGTAGTTCGGAGAATCAGCAAATACCACCTCTGATTAGCCCCTCCCCCATCTATTTTCTGCTTCCCAAGTCCCAGCTGGGTCTTCTTTTGTTGCCCTGCACAGGAGAACAGATCTGGAAAGCAGGTTAGTGGTTGGGGAGGGAATGGGATTTTGCAGTAACCTTCCCCTGGAGTGGAGTGGGAATGGAGATTTTACAGTATCCTTCACCTAACACACTCACCAAGCCACACCCACCAAGTCTTGCCCCAGTAGTAAAATTTTTTGAATCCCACCTCTGATACATACATATGATGGCAGATGAGATTCTGCTGAAACGTTGCTACAACTTTAACAGAACTACAATGACGTGGGATAATACCCGNATATATATATATATATATATATATGTATTACATTTTTATTTTTGAAAAGACTATTTGTAGTCCTGAAAGTTCAGTTCCCAGGGTATTATTACAAATAATAGCCAAGAATTCAGATTTCTACTACAGAGTGATCTATTCTTTTTCTAAGAGTACAGCAGGAAGAGTGATAGTGAGATTGGAAATATTACAGAAAAAAGGATTAGAAAATAAACAGCAGGTTGAGTTGGGTGGCTATAGAAATTGAATAAATAAATAAATAAAAAGGAATGGTCCCATCCATTTTTGGCACTGTGGTCTGGACTATTGCTCCTAGATCTGATGTCATGTGGGGATAGATTGGGTTTAATATTATTATGGTTCGTGGCACAGTCATCAGAGGTTCAGACGGGATTTGGCATTTGTCCACCTTTTGAGTCCTTTCCAAGGACCTGGGATATTATTATATACATAGAAATATGAAATCACAGCTGCCAGACCTTCCTATGCATTAAGTTCTTCTAAGAACCAATGATGTCTTTATATATTGGCATAACATACTGCATGTGTGGATCCAAACAGTGTGGCCTTTTGTAATTGACAGATGGAAATTTTGTCAATGTGAAGATTTTCTAAATGTTGTCTAGGATTTTTTGGTATGTGCCAATAGCCACTGGGATTACCAAGGATGGATTATGCCATAACCTTTAAACTTTGATACTTCGTGATCTTCTCCAATCCTTCGTCTTCTATTCTACTATCCCCTGGTATTGCCACATCAATTAGCCACACTTTCTTTTCAACTACAGTTAAATATGTTGTGTTATGAGCCAAGATTTATTAGTTTATATTCTATAATTCAGAATTATCATTTTAATGGTTCATCACACAGTCATGTAAATGTGATGTAAAGCTATTCAACACCACAGACAATACTGCTACCCTTCAAAAAGACCATGACTATGTATCAGAATGGTCAAACCAAATGGCAAGCTTTCAAATCTCGCAAACAAATAAAGTCTCTGTCCTAGTCAAATATTGGGCAAAAAAAAACTCAGAAAATTAAAAATAACAGGACTGAAAGTAGTCAACACTTGTTGAATGGATCCAAACGTCTGTTCAAGGATCTTGGAGTAACTCATCCGTCAAATACCTACAGTGCAGAGCCCACTTGGAACCTCATAGCCAAAAGAGGCATTAGAGTTGTTAAACCTAATCTTACGTAGCTTCTTTGCGTCTGGTAGGATGTACAACACTAACTGAGCATACAAAAACATTGCATAGACCAGTACTTCAAATACAGCCATCGTTGGAACCCACATTATCGTATCTTATTATAACACCAGTTGGAGAAGTCGCAGACAATTATTTCACAAGAAGAGTTCTCCATTCTCTACTTGTCTGCAGATATCTTATGCCACACCAGAGACACTCGAAAATTCTAGACCTAAGGAAAGCCTAGAAACTACAACCGCCTGTTGGTCCAAACAAGTACATGTATATAAAATCAATACCATTGCAAATACCTACACCAGTCTATGAAACTTCAGCTGTCAACATAAGAATACAAGAGCCACACAATAGATTACAAACTCAAGGTTTGACCGGCACACAAACTTGATTGTAAGGAATAACAACTTTCCAGCAACAGAGTGGTCCATGTCTGGAAATATTCTACCTGACTCTGTGGTTTCTTCCCCAAACCCCAAAAATTTTAACCTTAGACTGTCTACTGTTGACCTCACCCCTTTCCTAAGAGGTCCGTAGGGGGCGTGCATAAGCGCACCAATGTGCCTACCATCCCTGTCCTATTGTTTCTTTCATATATTTTTTATTTTTCTTATATGTATCCATGTGTTCATAACTATGTTTTTACTTACACCTATTATCTTGTAAGCAATTGTAAATAAATAAATAAAAATAAGTCTTAAATAAATAAAATAAGCTTAGATTGAATCTGGCATTTTTATCCACCTATACAATCCTTGCCAAGAATTCTGGAAGTTGATGTTCCAATGTATCTGGAAGGCAACTAACAAGACAATTCTGCCCATAAGAACAGCAGAATACAGGAGAAAGAAACTCCAGGAAAGAGGACATCAAGGATCCAATAGGACCACCCTGTGCTATATAAGATCTTCATTATGGCTATATCAGAGTGGGCAAACCAGGAGATGCTGGTGGTGGAACAGATGAAGGCCATAACCAGTATCTGAACAGCAATTACAAGCATTTTAAAATGATTTTTAAAATTTAATTAAGGTAACTGTTATATGAACAGTGGTTATAAAAAGCAAACTGTCTTAGATGTCCATTGAGTGTGAAAAAAATTGAAAGAGAGTGGAAGTTCAAATTTTAGTCCACAACCATGTTTCCTGATATTATTTATGAGAAGAAAAATAAATAGAAACAACAGCAAAAATGGAACTGATGTCCATTTGCTATTACCATTATTGTTACAAATTGCTGGCAAAGACTGGCTGTATTGCTCCTCTAGTCTATCCTTGTAGTCCTGAAGATGATGTGAAAAGTCATAAGTAATTAAGCTAGCCAAAAGTGGTCGTTGCTGCATGATGACAGCAAAATGTATTCTTGTTCATCTTCTTTTAAAGACCCCCATAATCCCTTTGCGGGTGGAGTCTTGGACAACTGAATGGAGCTGAGTGTTTACTGGCCGGATGCCCTTGCTGTTGCCAATGTGGAGATTGTTTTAGCAGATATATTCTCATTTACCCTGTGAGAGAAATGTCTGCCTCTACCTAGGATCAAACTCACAGCCTCCTGATTGTGAGGCAAAAGTTCTACCTCTAGGCCACCACTCCACTCAGAGTATATTTTTATCATGATATATAATTTCTGAGCACTTAATGAAAATATTATGTGTGGGCCATTGTTAAACAGCATCTTTCTTGCTTCTCTTTGTATCCTTTTTTTTACTGCAGTTCTTTTAGAGAATGGTGTTATTTCTGCTGACCTTTGGGGGGGGTTCTTTTCAAGCATTTCTTTTTTCTTCAGTGATCTTATTATTATCAGTAGCAACTTACACTTCTGACTCATTCTCCCACAGCAGACTAAATGCAGTTGTGACATAAATGCCAGGAAAGTAAAAGTGTCCTACGCTCTTTTTCCTGGAACCAAAGAAACAAACGTGACAGTGCATTTGAGATGTAAGTTATTGATTATCTTTTCTTCTTTTCATGAGCCCAAGTTCTTCTCCGGTAAACATATAGTAGTCTTATTTAAAAGAGAAAGGAGGAGGGAGAATTTCCTTCCTAGCCAGAGACCTTCATAGAAGTGTAATAAATGAGCTGCCATCTGTACTTCTAATTAAAAATGCAATCATATAATGTAATGAGTTTTGGAGGTACAATTAGTGACTTCTGATGGTATCTTTATGGAAACAGCTCTACAATTATGAGACAAATTGACACTATTCATATATTTTAAAAAGATCCATTTAAAAGTTTGTTCTATTCTTATCTAGCAGAGAATTTACATTTAAGTCACCCAAGTCAGAGGGAACCATTAAGGAATTGCATTATCCTGGGGATTTTTAAGCAATGTCTTACACTCTGTGAAGGAAAGGTTCATATGGACGGGAATGGAATACAAGTTGGGTCAGCAATGATGCAAGCCAGGCATGGCTGTTGTGTGAGTACAGCATGAGATGTAACAAAATAAAATCCAGATGCAGCTAAATTCTGCCATAGGCTCTAATCCAAATAGCCTAGGTCCTAATGCTAAATGTTCAATTGCCAGAATGTCACAATACATAATAAAAATAATATCTCTCCATACAAGCTTCCAGAAATACACTTGCAAATTTTAGGATTTGGCTGATGAACAAAACAATGATAATTACTAGGCATGGGACAAGCAACTGAAAATGGCAGCTTTTCAAGGAAATCCATTCATGTTGTTGAGTCCTGGACTCACTCCTTGACTCGGGTCTTGGATTGACTGATATCTTTAAAAGGACACTACATTCACACACTTCCTTTTCTAACCACTTCAGAAATTCCCTGTTGAGATATTAAGAACTTTTGGACCAACATATTTTATGAAGTTCCTTCAATACATAGTAAAATAAATTTCAATACAAGTTTATAAAATTTAAATACCACTCATTTTTTTGAGAAAAAAATTGTGAAAAAAATGAGCAAAACACTGATTAAAGCATTGATTTTAGAAAGTTACAACTGGGCTTGAAATCCATATAAATTTGAAATAAGATTTTGGAATTCTTTATAACAATACTTCCTGTGGAAATAAATGCTTTTGTTTTGAACTCCTTTAAAAACATAATAAAGTAAGATTTTAAAAAATGACAGTAGAGAACTAAAGAACACATTTATTTGTAAATTGTATGTATGACATACAATTTACAAAATGAAGCAAAATATCTTAACATTAGACAAATTGAAGGATGTTTTTGAACAATTGAAGCAGAAGATAATTTTAAATGAATGCTTCAATAGATAGACTAGATGTAAAAGATGAAGAGGAACATGTTTTATTTGACAAGATTTTCTCTGTATTTAAAAACAAGAAGCTAGCAGAGGGACATGGAAAATGATGCTACCATGGACATACAAAAGAAACTGGCTGATATTTCAAATATATACATTTGCTATATTCTTATATTTTCTTTCTTTTTTCTTTTTAGATTTTATTTCTGTACCTTTTAATTCCTTTTTAGATTGTATTAGTTTTCACTGTTGTATTTGTAATTTTTAAAAAGATTACTGTTAAAAAAACAGATGACAATGTAACTTCTAGAATGTCCAGCTAGCAGTATCATAGTTGAGAAGTTGGAGTAGAGTCAAGTCCTTTTGCTTGTTATAAAAGTGCATAATATTTGGCCTTTGAACAATCAGCCATGGACTGTATTCCTGGAAATCAGAACCAGGTGAGGACAAAAAAGAAGATCAAACCAGAAGAAAAACTAGATTAATATATATTTATCCTCTATCGGAGAGGTGCCCAAACTTGGCAACTTTAAGACTTGTGGACTTCAATTCCCAGAATTCCCCAGCCAGCTGGAATTCTGGGAATTGAAGTCCACAAGTCTTAAAGTTGCCAAGTTTGGGGACCCCTGTTCTATCGGTCGAACCACATTAGCTAGTGGCGTCTCTTGAAGATCTCGAAGAGTCACATGCAAAGTTTTCATAACATTATGGAATTGGAAAGGGCCATGTAGGCCATTTAGGTCACTGCTTGCTAAATGTAGGATCCAGATTAAAGCCTTCAAGACATATGGCTGTCTGGTCTCAGAAAACATCCAAAGAAATGTTTACCACTTTTCTGGCTAAAGAACTGCTCTTTATTGGCAAGACTGGTCTTTTTTCCAATCTGCCTTCTTTCTCACTTGAATCCATTATCCCAACCTTTCTAGTTTGGCAGCCCGGCATGGGTGGTGTTGGAGAGAGCATGGTTGTGTGCAAGGGGTAGGTGCACATGTGCATACGTGCATATACAGTTTCATTTGTGTGAGTGGGGCTGCAAGCACCAGTACCTGCCACTTGCATGAGTGGGATTGCACATACTGGCTTACCACTCATGTGGCCCAGTTGTGAATAGGCCACGATCTGGTAGTGGGCTGTGGCCCATAGGTTGGCAACTACTGCCTTATCCCTTGTCCTGCATTCTGGAACTCATACTCTTCTGATCTCAGAACAAATATTCTCATCTCCTTCTAGTTTATCATATGCACATGCTATTCTCTCCATAGATTCAATATTGCAAAGAATTCACGAGCAGTAAAGCTGATAGCCTCTCATTATTATTAACTTAGAATCAGAGCCATACTGCCAGACTGAAGGGTTCTCTCTGGCCTAAGTGGTTTTATAATGCAGACTTATCATTTTTTTTTTTAAATCTCTTTCAATATCAGGTTCCTTTTGTGTCTCCAAAAACAAGTAAATCCCAAAGATGTTGTTCAATATAGCAAGCTGTACATCCCAACTATATTGCAATATGTTTTATTATGTATTTATACGCCTGTCACAAATCTATTCTAGAAAATGGATTTGACATTTATATAGAGAAAATAATAAATACGTTATTGAAAAAGCAGGAGTAGGTGTTGCTTATTTATAATATGTCTATAACTAAGCACAATGCAAATATAAGAAAGTTCATGCAGGCCTTCCCTTCCCAAGATAAAGCAAACAAACAAATAATATCAGCAATAAGTTAAATGCCATTTAAAGTATCACTCTCAGAAATGGAAGTGGCATGTAATATGGGAGTCCTTTCTTTCAAATATTGTATGGAATTGGTTTAAAAACACAAATAAAATATGAATTTACATTCCATGCCAAAATAACCATTTTTTCCAGAATTAATTATGTATTATTTAATTTTAATTATATGATTATGAAATGGGTATCTATTCAAATATGACTAATAAAAAACAAATAAATAAATTGTCCTAAATTCCTGTGCTGTGCTAGAGTGCTTTGCAATCTAACCCTCTGACAATTATATTTACCTGAATTATGATCAGCGTATGTAAGATATTGTATATACTCTTGCTATTGAATTGGCTTTGTTTTGTTTAAGCCCTCCAGATACATGAGTCCGCTGAATACTCTAGAAATCAAACAATATTGTGTTCGTAGAGCTACTTCGACGTCAGCCTCTGCTATTAATTTTCAAAATTGTTCCAGGGTTCATTGATGCATCCATATTGACTATGGTCTGACTCTACCAACCTCAGGGCAACTGGTAAAATCAATTGTAGAGCTACTGTACGGCAAGCTGCTTTAAATCAGTGTTAGGATTACTAATGGGTTTGAATCGTAAATCCTGACAGTTGAGAAGCCAAGTCCATTACCTATTATTACTTCTAGATCTCTTGTTTTAATTGCCAGTGGGGAGGATTTTAAAAACTATTGCCCATCATGAAGGCCTCAGAATACCAAGGCAGGGGTACTTATTATATTCCAAATGTGCACAACATAAAGTATACCAAGGGCAACATTATCTATTGATTGGATGGTTGGGCACATTCTTAAACAGTGCCAAAAATCAGAATTAAATAACATTATTTTTTTACATTTAAGTTACTGTTAATTAAGCATTAATTCCATTTAATGTAATTAACTGAAGTGCATTTCTTTACAACCAAGGACCGGGAAAGTAGTTACTACACTAAATCAACCCATAAAAGCAGACTCAAATACAGTAAGAGCAATAAAGTGGCCATATAGACCTGTCAATTAAAATTTACAAAAGAACAAAAGAGAATGAAATGAAGTAAAGCAAGGCAAAATAGAGGAAATAAAAATTGAGATCAAGGGATCATTCTAAGATTTCAATACTTTAAGCCAGTGTTAGGTGGGGTGATTCTGGAAGTTGAAGTCCACACATCATCAAATTGCTGAGGTTGATAAACATTGCCTTAAGAAATAGCTGTTAAGTTTTTAATAGCAGGGTTCTGATATGAGAGTATCTTTATCAGTTGCTTGAGTCCCCTCTTTCACTGAAAGCTTGATATACATTTCTTAGCAGAATGGCTGAGTCCGTAGTTAAGATTTAGGATGAGGTGTCAAACTTCTTTTCCTAGGAGGAGTTCTTTCAATCTATATAACATGGCCTTTCTTCCTGGTTAGAATTAAGAGGTAGTATCTTGGTAGTTCCTTCTGCCATGAGTCTCAGTGCTTCTTCCAATCTGGCAAGATCTGTCAGAATTGGCATGACCAGGTCCCATCTTTAAAGCAGTGCTATCAAACAGTATCTAGGAGATATGCCTGTTTTCTAGAAGGGTATGCTTCTTGAAATCTCAAAATAGAACAGGTCAGGAAATGAATTCTACACAATATATAGCCTATATTATTGATATACTATAATGACCTCTAAAAGTGAATATTTCCCCTTCCCAACCTCTCATACTAAAGAGAATCAAGGCAAATGTTTCTCATGCTAACTTGTTTTCCTGGATGGAATTCATGTTTTGCATGTGATTTTTACATACTTTCACCAAAGTCATTTATGTCATCTTCTATGCTTGTGGAAGTTCAGGTTGCCTCAACCTGCCTATCCTTTACTGAGGCCTTGAAAACCTGGTTTTCCCCAGGTCTTTGATTAGGTGGGATATGAATCCCAGAGTAAAATGGCATCTGGCTCTTTGACTATTCTTGCCAGGTTTATTCTATTTTATTGCACTGACTCTGGTTTTTAACTTGTATGCTGCCCAGTATCATTACAGATTGGGCAATAGTATAAATGAGATAGATAAATAAATAAATGTTCCAGCTATTATACTCATCATACTTCTAAGACAAGAAGTCCAATGATTTGATTCTTTTCTGGCTAATATTTGTATCCTTCCCACAGCAAAACAGTCTTAAGGGAAGAGAAGTTTTCAGACCATAACTGATGTTCTAGATAATAGAACAAAGTTTAGCTGGGTTATATTTATGACCAATATAAGAAGCTATGTGATTGGAAAGAATTTTTAAGAATAACCCAGAAAAAAAATTGAATTAGTCAGCAGCAAATTTAGAACTCTTCTTATGAACCTCTTAAGTTAACAAAAGATGCTGGTAGCAGATAGATGTAAATGTAATTATCTTTAAAGCTGGCACTAAACATTTTTACTATTATTGTCTAATTCCCTTTCAGGAAAAAAAATTATAGGGTCTGTCAATGTTTGGCTTCAGATCACAACTTTTCCAAAAACATTTGCCAAATTTTTATTTATTTATTTTGTAAATTTATATGGCTGCCCATCTTACCATTAATTTTTGGTAAGAGACAAACACAACACCACACATTAAAAAAAAATAGAGAAGCAATAGAAAAAACAATGCAAATTATAAAAATGCCAGGTAAAGATTCCTTGGTCAAATAACCAGACAGAGACCAGTCTCCATTAACATCCCATTAAGGGCTGAGGCAAGAGCCAGATTTTCAAGCCCTCAAAAAGACCAAGGACTGTCTGTAGAATGCAGCTCAATCTTTGCTGTTTCATATTATGTTTAATGCTTCTGCTTATTTTATTCCCGTTCTAAATGTTGTTTATTGTTTTATTTTGTTCCTGGTCACAAGTAGTTTTTTACAGCAGACTGCTTTCTCTAATCCAAGCTCTAATTCTTGCCACAATGCACATTGTCTCCTTGNATTGTTTTATTTTGTTCCTGGTCACAAGTAGTTTTTTACAGCAGACTGCTTTCTCTAATCCAAGCTCTAATTCTTGCCACAATGCACATTGTCTCCTTGCATTGGGGCATGAGGTCTACGAACTGCATTTCACATCCCCAAATTTTAAAAAATAACTGTGCGAGAATAACCATCTGTGCTATTTGTAAGAACAAAAGAGAACATTCAGAGATATTATTCACTGTGAATGGCCTTTTCCCATTGCACCTCTCAGCATGCATGGAGAATGATCACCTTGATTCTTATAAGTAGATATTACAGAGAAACATTTAGTACATATTTTATGCTGCTTGTTTCAGTGCCAGAAATCTGGTAATGCAACTAAAATGGACTCTTAACTGCCAGCCAAAGATCTATTTTCAGGACTAAATCCTTGCGGAAGAAGACAGAAAGTATATTCAGTCACAAACAATTACTGTTCTGCTCTCTGGTATTGTAATTCTCTTCTCTTAAATTTAGCTGTGATCTTTACAACAGGACTTGCAAAGGTTGGATGGTCTTGGATAAATTATTTTAATTGTCCTTGCTCAGGAGGACAAATGTGTGATTTTAAGCAAAAGGAAGAAAATGAGTAGAATCTGAAGGAGCAGTAAGGGAGAGGGCAGTATATGAAATACAAAGAAGAAATGAAGAAAAAAAATGATGGAAAAGAGAGTTGAGAAGTTTAGAGGGACAGAATTGCAAATATTACAATTCTATCTACTCTGGGGACTCTTTTACAGTATGTACAATTATCTGAGAAATATGCATATCTAAATCTGTTTCTATATCTATATCATCTATATTTATGTAGCAATAGCACTTAGACTTACACACTGCTTTATAGTACTTTACAGCCACCTCTAAGCAGTTTACAGAGTCAGTTTCTTGCCCCCAACAATTTGGGTCCTCATTTTACCCACCTCAGAAGGATGGAAGGCTGAGTCAACCTTGAGCCTGGTGAGATTTGAACTGCCATATTGCAGGCAGCCAGCAGTCAGCAGAAGTAGTTTGTAGTATTGCATTCTAACCACTGCGCCACCGAGACTCATCTCTATCATCTCTATCTCTATCATCTCAATCTATATTCATTCTTTCTTTCTTTCTTTCTTTCTTTCTTTCTTTCTTTCTTTCTTTCTTTCTTTCTTTCTTTCTTTCTTTTCTCTCTCTCTCTCTCCCCTTTTTTTCTCTCTCTCCCCTTTTCTCTCTCTCTCTCTCTCCCCTTCTCTCTCTTCCTCCTATCTAATCTCCATTCGTCCACTCATCCATCCATTCACCCTAGTTTTTACTAACACTGCATTCTTTTGGGTAGAAGCTCTGACATTGTTCTCTGGGTCTGCTGGAGTGCTCTTACCATCAGTGGGACTACCTTAGCCTTTACTTTTCTCATGCTGTTTGGTTTCTACTTCAGGACTTCGTATTTCTTCAACTTCTCATATTCCTTCTTTCTGATATGGCAGTCACTTGGTACTGCTGCATCTAATACCACTGCTGCCTTCTGGTCTTTCTCTACTGCTATGATGTTGTTTGATTGGCTGGTGTCTCCCTGTCTGAATTCATAAGTCCCATAGTTTCAAAGGTGTTATTCTTCACTACCTTCTCTGGGATCTCCTTTTTGGACTTATGAGGATCTATCCCATAGATCCCAGCTTATGCAGATGTTCCTGTACACAATGTCAGCTACTTGGTCATGCCACTTAGTGTATTCAAGTATTTATGTGTTGAATTTATGGACATGGGAAATGGGAATAAACAATGGACATACAGTGTTCACCAATCCACATGACCTAATATTTGTACCCAACATTGCAACTCAAGTATAAAAGGTTACATTGTGATATTGTGATGCACATTTCCTCACTGGACATCCTTAAGTGTTGGTGATAAATTGACTGAGTAGATCAATCAAAATACTAAAAATAGCAACTTCTGCTTCCCCCTTGCTTTTTTTTAGAAAGAGCTCAAAATGATATGTACATATTCATCAAGTGAAATATTTTCACTTCCACTCACATCATTTAAAAAATTTGTTGCTGTGACTAGAAAAATAAAGGAAGATATACAAAAATGAAGAAAGAAAAGAAAAGGTGCAAAAAATATGCACCTTTAGGTACAGATAGGAAAAATTCTTTTTTAAAGCACACCTTAAACTTTGAGCACATAGAATATTACAGAAGAGTCTTTCCACCAGAAAACCAATTCAAAAGCACATATTATGAATCCAATATTGCAATCCAGAATGATTCTTTCCTTCCATGATAAAAGAGTAATAGTAATTCCTGTGCCCCTTATTTGATAGATCCATAACTCTTTATATAATTCCAAGTTCCTTTTTGATATATAATTCAGAAATAATATTCACACCTTAAACTGTATTAGTTTTTCCAAATTCATATTAAAAAATTAAAAAAAAGAAAAACAGGGTAAGAGTGGGCCAAGCAGCCTCATTTTTATATTATTTTACACTTCCAATATAATGATTTATAACCAATCTCTTTTAAATATTATCTAAAATGTTCAATAAACATAAAAAAAGGTCTGCTGTTGAAATAATTTCACATGTGGCTTAAAAGACATTTAATATTCTTAAAGAGCATTAGCCACTGACTTATTAATAAGGGATATTTCTAATTCTAACTCTACTATATGGAAAAATTTATATACAAAGAATTTTATCTGATAGATAAATGGCAAGTTTTAAGTTCTTTACAAGAATATAAAGGACTTAATATAAAAGCTGGCTTTCTTTCTATCAAAGTAAATATGGCATTAACTTCCTTTTGCATGTAATCTAGATCCTTGAAAATGAAAACAGCTCAGCTGAAGTGGGAATTGATCATTATTAGGATCACAATAAGTGGGGAAGAACAATTTAGGCACACTTTCCATTAAATATCGTGGGCCTTATTTCTGAATAAGCATTCACAAGATTGTACCGAAAAGCAAGTTTCATTTTAAAGTGTTCACAAACAACTACTGCCATTTGCAATGTGCAAATAGTTTCTATATATTTTTGATAGATGATTGCAATGGACGAGCCTCTCTTTTTTGTCATAATGACTTCAATTTGGGGGCTATTGAACTCTGCTTGTGTTACTGATGAGGAATTTGCTGCACAATTTCCTGTCAAATCGTGGCAGGAAAATAAAAAGATAAGGTGCATCAACCCTTAGCAGATCTTAAACTGCACAGAACAAAACAATCACTCAAATGCTTAGGAAAAACACATCACTCCTGTCCATTTGGATGAGTCTGTTACATCACTGACCTTCTTCCGTGTCTTCCAATCACTGATTTTATTAAACAAAAGACAATTTTTCCCTAGATATACCACAGAAACCCATCTGGTGTGTAGACAGATATTTTATAAACAACCTCTGTATATTTTGATATTTATTTTTGGTTGAGCATAAAGATATAAGAAGCCAAAACTAGACCACCGTTTGCTTTATGACTTAGCTGCCTAACTGAAAATGCTAGTCCCAGTTATAAAAATATACTGCATGTAACAAACAGCAAATGCCAATTTAATTAGATTATACATTTAAAGTAATTGAAAGCATCGTAGGAAAAGGCACTTGCAATCACGAGCCACATTAGTAGCTGACCTTAGAATTTATGATGATGGATACAGTCTTAGAGTAATGTGATACATTGTGATACAATTAGTACAGTTCTGTTTTTCACCTGAATTAATTTCTGACTGTAAAGCTGGCATAAATTTTAATGCTTTTCACCATCTGCTGCTGGAGAACACCATTAACATGAAAATCTCAGAGTGACATGAGTCTCTTCCCCCATTACTTCATGGAGCCAAACTGAGAATAATGCTTTTGTTGAAGAAAAATATTTATTTGCTCAAGAAATAGGTTCAAAGCTCTGTTCTTAGTAATTTCTGAGGAATATTACAGTTGCATATATATTTTGTGTATATGTTTGAAGGAAATTCTGAACTTGAAAATAATCATGAAGATTGGTAAAATTGTCTTTATTGCCATTAAATAATGCTATTACACTAAAGCACATCAGCAGTGAATGACAAAAACAGAGGAACTGTCTTGGCTATTCAGGCTACAATCATACTGAAATAAAAGATAAGTGAAAGTAAGGCTGTGCAGGTCACAAACTATTTTCTGAAGATTTCAAAATCTCAAGATTTTGTAATCTTTTGAAATCAATCCAGTTGGCCTCAACCAAACTATGCATCTATAGTGGCTTTAAGAGCTGTGACTTCTCTTGGCTAATTGTTTGAATCGCAGGGGATCATGAGAAGTTTTTGTACATCTTTTAACACTGAACCAGAATTTTAACTTTTACTCCCAAGTCATACTGCAGTTTGCTAACTTCTCAAGTTTGCTTTGAATGGTCTTATCTGATGGTTCAAATAGAACAATTCCAGTCTAGTTGCCAGATAATTCAGAGTCATCTCTCCAGCTACAAGTACATAATATGTGGCTAGATCACATTGTTATTGGTGGTTACCAGGTTTCATATGAATAGTCAGCGTTACTGGATTATGGTTTGCACATGTGCAGATATTTTTGTGCTGCAAATGTGACTGCTGAGATCAGAATTTAGTAATGGGGTGATTCCCAACTGTCTTTAATAATGGGATCCAGACAGCAGCTAGAAATTATCTGGCTTTCTCAGATTATTAATTCCTTAAATATATAGTGACTTCACTTGTATTTCATGAAAAACTGTGCAAAAGATTTCTAAGCTTGGTAAAATACATGGTCCCACATGTCCATATTACTATTTGTATAATCTATGTTTTGAGCTTAAAAGCATTCTGCAGACCAACATAATAATTAGCCACATCTGGAAAATTCATTTCTTTATTCAGTTTATACATCTAACACTTGCTGTGTGACTCTGAGTGGATAACATCTGGGTAAAACTGATTAAAAAATGAAAGCAAAAGTAAAAACATCCAAAGCCTTTGATAAATCTATATAAATAAATCATCTGAAAAGGAGTTCCCCTAATGCTCCAGTTCAGTGCCCAAGGGAAAATAACATTTTTGCAGCATCTGGCTGCAAAATCTCAATTTGAGGCTGGCAATCTCAGGAAACAAGAACTACAGTATTTTTATTTCTGAAATGATTTTTGATTGCTAGTAGTTACTAATAGCATTAAGAGAGTGATAACAATTGCCAAATCAATTTATATCTAGTATAATTAAGATCGGGTTATGGTCTTTCCTATGAGTATGAGTTCCTTCTCTCTTAGAGTAGGGATTTGGCTTCTCTTTTTCTGAGGTCTGCTAGGTATTCCATCACAATGCTTTACAAAAGGCAGAGTCAGGACCATTCACAACTTGGGAGATCTGTTGTTCTATGGAGCAAGTGCCCAAACAGAGAAGGAGCCCATCCTAAGTCCCATGAGATAACTTTATGTAATAGAAATAACCTGGAGCATAGCTACTCTGTCATGGGACACATAGAAATAATTAGAGATATGTGATTCTGCAAATAATATCGCATTGTGCCACGGTGGCAATCAGCATCTTTAATCCCATATGAAGCCAGTGCAATATTTAAAATTATGGTATATACAGATGACCCTATAACTGCCTACCAGCTGCAGCTTCTGAGTGGTTTTCAAGGTCCGACCCATGCAGCCCTCATTGCAATATAATCCAGTTTAGAGGCAATCAAGACATGAATGACCATAAACATGGCCTCCCAATACAGGGATTGCACACAAGAGACATTTGTGCAAGGAGTCTTTTAGAATCTTAATTCTTGCACAAGGTACATCTAGGGGAATGCTGCCCTATTCAGAACCAATAATGGAAAAATCCCCAGATTTAAGAGGGCATAAAATCATTCGCCACCTTGTCTTACTCTATGCCAAACGGAGCTGTTATGAAGACAGAACTATAGTTTCCATTGGGATCACTGTATGTTCTAGACAGTAAGGCTGGAATAGATAACTCTTGTGGTCACTTCCAACTCCCCAATTCTATGATTCTATGATTGTGCAGGACCAGGAATATGAATGGATCTAATGGGTAGGTCTGTGATGTGGAACATAACTAATTATAAATTACCAGAATGTTATCTCTATTATTCCTCTTTCAGAATGTTTCTTATTATCTTTGCTTACTTTTGTCCTTTCTATGGGTAAGCAAAGAAAACATTGGAATCCATCTATCCATCTTTTTTATTTTCTAAAAATGCTTATTATCTGAAGATGATGCTGGAAAATCACACTTTTTCCCTAACATGCCAAGTTTGAGATAGATGATAGATTGATGGATGAATGGGAAGAGAAAAATATTTCCTGGCAGCCTTCTGTTGTCTCAATAGTGAGATGGGGGAGTCATATAAACTGCTTACAACCCATGTCTGTAGAGATTCTCAGTCATCCAGGTCATACTCGTTCCAAAAGTGCTTTTTCAGGAGGCAGGTGGACGTTCTTGTTTTTACTTTTGAAGACATTTTGCTTCTCATCCAAGAAGCTCCTTCAGCTCTGACAGGTCAGTTCTGACATCCATCCATCCATGTTTGTGTTTTCACCCATCCACACAAAATTCATGTAGGCAGAATGCCTGAGAAGCATCAAGAAAGGTATCTGTAGAAAGATTCAGTGATCAATATTTTATTGGAACATGATTAAGGGAAAAGCACGTGAGAACAATGGAAGGATAGAGCAACTCTTTATATTAGAAACAAAAACCTTGCAAAAGCACACACAAAGAATACTGTTTGTATTCAGAGAAATGCAAGTGTATATTCACAGCCTGATCCAAACATCTCCCAAACGTCATCTCATCTATCGCTTAGGACACCAATCAACCTGAGAAACAGACCCCTTCTCCATAGAAGTTCTGCTGTGGTCAGCAGATCCAGCAGTTGCTCTAGCTGTACAGCCCACTCTTTTCCACTTAAGTACATTCAGCCGATGCCACTTGACTGTAATCTGCAGTTTAATTACCTCTTGTGTTATATACCTGATGGAATGCCTTTGCTTATAAGGAGGGAATTCTTGATCTTATGAGCTTAACCTACTTACCCTCAGATCTGTAATGGCAATCAAGAATAAAAAATAATTAAGTCTCTTTGCTCTGCGATGAATAATGCATGTTCCCTTAGAGCTGCAAAACATTATATATAAATTGGCACTTAAAATAAAATGTAATGCACACATCTATACACACACTTCATTAAATTATATGGCTTTATTTCTTTTTCTCTCTTTTTTTGGCATTTATGGTAGAGTATGGTTTAGCATACTTTAAAATCTATTACTTTCTTTTTATACTCCTTTGTGTTGCCAGCCTCCTCAGTCCCCATACAGAATATCTTTCAACAGAAGCAGGATAAAAGGATTGAACAAGGGAGGAGAAGGAGAGGAATCTGATTCAAGGGAAGAATGTATAAAATATGCTTTTAATGTGGATGCATCTGGAAAGCATAATACAAGTGGATTAGATGATCCAAGTGGTCTGAATGGATGTGATTACCCTGCGGGGTTCTCTATGAAATTCCTGAGAAATTCTGAGGGAGATTAGTTGGCTTGTCTAAGGGGAGCAAAGCAGATGTAAAGTGTCTCTAATCTCCCCATTTTGACAGTTCATTACTCTCCTCCTCTCAGTCTATGTAACAGGAAGCAGATCATGCTGATGGAAAGGAAGAAGGAAGGAGAGAGAATATGCTTAATGAAATATCTATTGCAAATGCCACTCTTACTTGATTTTGGGAGTGCTAATTGAGGGATATGATGCAGTGATACAAGGTCATCTTTATCATGTCAGGTAGGCCATGGGGACAAGGACCAGATGAGCTTGGGAAGTCATTCAGTGACATGAAGCCCCTGAGTCATTTTCAGGATCACCAAGTTGTCAAATCCCCCTCCCCCTTCCCCCCCCTTTTTTTGCAGTCCAATCATATGCAGAAGTTCTTTTCAATAAAGTGAATAAGAGCCATGATGGTACAGTGATTAGAGTGCAGTACTGCAAGTTACTTCTGCTGACTGCCGGCTGCCTGCAATTTGGCAGTTCAAATCTCACCAGGCTCAAGGTTGACTCAGCCTTCCATCCTTCCGNATCTCACCAGGCTCAAGGTTGACTCAGCCTTCCATCCTTCCGAGGTGGGTAAAATGAGGACCCAAATTGTTGGTGGTATTATGCTGACTCTGTAAACTGTTTGGAGAGGGCTGTAAAGCACAGTGGTATGGTATATAAGTCTAAGTGCTATTGCTATTTATTATTTACTAGCTAGTTTCCATATTGGACTTTTTGTAAAAAACAGAAATCCATTAAAAACAACTGCCAGAACATCGACAGATTTAGCATGGATTACGCCCCATGTTGTCAGATGCATGAAACATTATTGTGAGAGAAGAGTACATGTTTGGTTATGAGAGGAAGAAGGAATTGTAAAAAATTAAGTCAGAATGTTAGGAAACACAGAATATCCAGACACTGATAATTTATTACCATTTCCAAAAGAGATATTGTATGTCACTCTTGAACTGAAGAGTTTATTAACACACACCCCGAAAAAGGACACCTTTGCTGCCAGTTAAGTCTCTTACAGATATAGGCCACTTTTTCAATTTTTTTTTTTGTATTTCCTTTTTAAAATTCCTACAGGTGCAGGTTGTGTACTATGCAAAGATTGTACCANCAAAGATTGTACCAAAGTGATGGATATTAATATGTGAAAGACTGTACATATAAGTGAGCTAAAAACTCTGGTTATAAAGTTGTGCTTGATCAATAAGAAAGCATGTGAACATAAGGTTTGAAATTTACATAGAATTATAATTTGAAAGAATTTTTTAATAAAATGGTGTATCAATAGTATTTGATTTCCGATAAATTATTAAAGGTGTACAAGAGTGCTTCAAACAAATATTTGAAATGCATTCAGTCTGAAAGTATCTTTTAACATCTTTGGTAGGCAGGTAGGAAAGCTAAGAAATTTTGGAATCAGGTTAAAAAAAATTGAAAACTGAAACCTGAAGATTTCATTTTAAGGATAGCAAATAAGCAGTTGGAAAAAAAAAAACATGGGACTTTGTTTTTATATACGACATTGGCAGCAAGGTTGATATATGCCCAAAGATAGAAAGAGGAAAATATGGAAGAATGGATTTAGCTAGCCCAGATGGTGGAATTGACTGCTTTGCTTTGAGCCAATAATTTGACTAAATTTCTTGCAACTTGGAGGCCACCATAAAATTTCTTTCAAGAAAACAAGAAAAATTAACTTTTGACTTTGGGATTTGTGGACTAGATTGAATTGGATTAGAGAGATATTGGAGCCTTTAAAACATAAGGTTATTCACATTTGACAATTTGTTATCTGCTGGATAAAAATGTAAGAAGAATATTTTATGAATATGAGTATTTTAGAATGTTATTAGTATTTTAACATATTATTTGCTTATATTTAGAGATAGGTTGTCAAGTTGTTATCTTTATTATATTTTTTTGGTGTATTTGTTGTCACTTTTAGTTCATTATGCTATTCCATTTCCCCTTTATGTTTGTCTGAATTTTAATGTTTGACTTGGAATTTAATAAAGATTTAAAAAAGGAACCATATGGATCCTGTGGTCTATAGGTGGCCTGAATAAGGTGCAGGCCAGCTGTTTCATAATGAACTCTGTCTTTAAAACTATTTTCTTCAAGAATGCCATCTTAAGGTCAATAACAGAGTGAGATTAAATTCTTTCCCATTGGTTTTTGATTTTTTTTTTATTTGTAATGTCAGACTATGTTTGCTTATTTTATGCAGAAATTAACCATTAAGCTACATACTGGGAAAATCTATCAGGCTTTTTATTACCATAAATGGATGATATAACTAGAACTACCAGATCTGGAATGCAAAAATGAAGAAAAGTATGGGTAGTTCTTGACTTACAACACTTCATTTAGTGACTGTTCAAAGTTATAATGGCCTTGAAAAAGTGACTCATGACCATTTTCACACTTATGACCATTGCAGCATCCCCATGGTCACATGATCAAAATTCAGACTGAGACCCAGTTGACCTTCTATTCTTTTTATTTTCTCTCCAGAAACTGCTTGCTTGCTGTGGCAGCCTTTTTATAGTGGGCTGCTCGCGACTCGTGGCTAATGACGGCTCTTCAAATCTCCCGCCATCTGGACCAACTTATCTAGATGAGTATGCAAATATATAACACCCCTCCCCATGTGGTTCAGTCCAACCAGTCAGGCCTTACATATTTTACATCGTCACATAAATAGGTGGGGCTCTTATGGTTTCAACTGGACCTGCGCAATTCAGTTTGGGTTTGTCTCTGGACTGTTCGAACGGGGTTGCTGTTCCTCCCATTCTCTTCCATGGAGCCTCCTGGAAGGTAGAATCAGCCATGCCGCTCCTGCCAGGCTTTTCTTGGCTGGTTGAGTCGGCTCAGCTGCTCCCGCCAGGAGTGGCTTTTTGATGTTTCTCCGAAGCCTGCTCCAGTCTCCCCAAGTTGTCTTCTTCTATGGCTTCAGTACATGTTTGTGATTTCCGATCGGGGCTAATGTTAGTGTTGGTTGTTGTATCATTATTAGGGTTTGTTTTGTTACTTCTTTTACTTGTGGAGGGTCTTCCCCTCCCCTCTCCCCTTTGTGTTTGAGGGGTCTCCTCCCTCTCTGGTTTGGCTATTTTTGTTTAATGTTTGAGGTGATTCCTTTGTTTGTGTAAGTTCTTCCCATTCCTCCTCCTGATTGTTAGTGTTTCTCAGTGTGGTCCTCGATCTGATTTGGTCTATGTGTCTCCTCCAGCTCTTTCCGTCCTCTGTCTATACCCTATAATGACCAGGGTCCTGTTATTTGGGTTATTGTTGCTGGTATCCACAATGGTTCCCCCATGAGGTTTTTTGCATAGACTAGGTCCCCTGTTTTGAAATGTGCGGCACTTACTGGAGGAGTCTGTTGGCTTTTCTGGGATATATGTGGGATGTAGTCTGTCTAGGTTTGATCTTAGTTTCTTCCCATTAATAGTTCTGCTGGGCTTTTATTTGTGTGGTGTTTGGTGTAAGTGTTGTACACTTATTAGCTTGTATAGCTCTTCCTGTATATCTCCAGCTCCCAATTTGTGTAGTGTTTCCTTAGTATAACGGACCATGCGTTCCACTCGTCTGTTCGTAGCCGGCCAACCTGGCGCTGTTAGTGCGTGCCTTATCCCTTGTTCTGCTAGGAACCTCTCAAATGTTATTGCCATGAATTGCAGTCCATTGTCAGATACAACTAAAATCCAGCAATCCATGTATCGTAAAAAGCTTCCTTAGTTGTCTTATAACAGCTTCTGTTGTAGTTGAGTGCATAATGCTTACCTCTAGCCAATTTGAGTAAGCATCTACCACTATTTAAGAAAGTGAGTCCTTGAGTTGGTCCTGCAAAATCAATGTTGTATTCTGGACCATGACCCCTAGGTGTTTCCCAATCGAGTGCAGGTGCAGAAGGGGTGCAGTTCTGGATTTCTGGCATCGTTTGCACATTGCTACCCATTCCCCAATATCCTTATCCATCTCTGGCCACCATATATAACTCCTAGCCAGGAACTTAATTCTGACAATACCGGGTAACTCTCATGCAACAATTCGTTCCTCAATATGTCTGGTATGATCACCCTATCCCCCATAGTATACATCCTTTTAAGATCGATAGTTCCATTTGTCAGCGAGGAATTCGGACCACCTCATCATCTGCAGTGACAGTATGTTAGGTGTAGCTTTGTTTCCTGTGAGAATTCCTAGAAGAGGTTTATGATCTGTGACAAGTGAAAAAGTTCTGCCGTAGATATACTCGTGGAACTGTTTTACTCCTGTTATTGTGGCCAATGGCTGTAATTCCGCTTCGTTTTTGATAGAGTTTTTGAATAGTAATGCGATATGTGCTTCCTTTCCATTGGGTAATATGTGGCTAAGTATGGCCCGATGCCGAATGGTGACGCATTGCATGTTAATGTTAGTGGAAGGGTTTTGTTGTATTGTATTAGCACACAGTCTGATGTAAGTAAGTCTTTTATTCCCTGGAATGCTGTTTCTTCTCATTACCCCAGGTCCAGGTAGTTTCTTATCAAGCAACTGATGCAGTGGTTCCGCTATCGCTGCTTTCTGTGGCAAAATACACTGTAAAAAATAATAAGTCCCAAAAAGACTTGTAAATTTGTTTTATTTTCGGGTCTGGGAGCTTCCTTTATTGCTCTGATTTTGTTTTTCAGTGGGGTGGATCCCTTCTTTGTCTACCAGGTATCCCAGGAATTCAACTTTGTCGGTGGCTAATTGGCCACTCTCTCTTTTTTAACTTTAAGTCCCGCCTCTTTAAATTTTTTTTAAAACCTCCCTTAGGCGGTCTTTCAGTTGTTCTTTGTCCTTGGCTGATACTAATACATCGTCAAAGTATGGTACCACCTCCTTTATTCCTTGCAATAGGCATTCCATTAAGCTCTGAATACCCCTGGCCCATGCTAACTCCAAATTGCAGTCTGTTGCATTTGATTGCCCACCTGTGAGTCACAATTGTTTGTGCTTCTGCTGTTTCTGGGTCAACTGGTAATTGTTGGTAGGCTTGCACAAAGTCCAATTTCACAAAGATTCTACCTCCCCCCAAAGAGGTGCTGTACCATCAGAACGGGGGTATGCTTTTTGTTGTAGTGCATGGTTAAGGGTTGCCTTGTAGTCTCCACAGATACGTACGGACCCATCGGTTTAACAGGGGTAACAATTGGGGTTTCCCACCTTGCGTGGTCTATTGGTTCTAATCCTCCTTTGTGTGATAAGTTCATCTAATTGTTCATCAATTTTTGGTTTTAACACGAAAGGAACTCGTCTCGCCTTTAGCCTTACTGGGCTATATTTGGATTTAAATTAAATGAGATAGGGGACCCTTGGTATTTTGCCCAGTTTTCGTTGAAGATGTCCTGGAATTCTTTCATCAGGTTCTCTTCCCAGTTTGTCTCATTATGTTGCTGTTTCCAGTTACTCCAATTCCTAATGGTGCAAACCATTCGAGTCCCAGTAGGCTGGGGCGATCCCGGTCAACTATGGTTAACGGGAGGACTTTAGTGTGTTTTTTGAATTCAACTTTGAAATGTCCAGTTCCTACTACAGGAATTCTGTAGTCTTTTAGTGTGAGTTTTTGTATTTCTAGCTCTCTCTTGTTTATATCAGGTATTAGTCTTTTTAGAGTATTCCACGATACCATTGATAAATCCGAGCCTGAATCCACTTCCATCTCACATGGCTGACTTTCTATGGTGACTTGCACATGTATCTTTTTCACATTGATTGAGTTTGAGATGTCAATAGTTATTGTTTGATGTGTTTCCTCTTTTCTATTGGCTTCTTTCCACCGCTTGTTTCTGTTTCCTTGATTCCAACGGCTCCCTATTTGCTTTTCTTTCTCCCTGGGAGGGTATTCCATCTTTGTCTAGGACTATAGTTATTTTTAGTTCGGCATGCCCTAGCTATGTGTCCCCGCTGTTCACAATACCTGCAAATAGCATTGAAAAAATGGCATTTGGAACGTGAACGGTCTCTTCCGCACCCGGCACAATGAAATTCTGACTTCCTTTCCTTTCGCTCCCATCTACCTTTTTCCGGACCAGAGTTGATTTACCTCTTCTTGCTCCTCGTCGTCTTCTGATGAGGATTCAATGTCCTCGTGTGTGTTGTGGTGGTGAGTTTTTGAGTTTCCTCTGATATCTTATTGTGTTTTTGACTAGTGTCCTTTGGGGTTTCCTTTATTAATTTATTCATTTGTCGCATGGTGCCTGTTGATTTTTGTGTTGCTTCCGTTGTGGTGGCTTCTTCTATTGCCTCCGTTAATGTTATTTTAGGTCTTGTTAGTAGTTGACCCTGTAGTGTAAGGTTCTTAATCCGAGGACTACGCGGTCCTCATGGCCTCATCCATGTTTAGGAATTCTCATACTCTGCCAATATCTTTAGTGCTGCAACAAAATCTCTGATGCTCTCGTCTTCCTTTTGGTCGCGCTTATAAAATTTGTGTCTTTTGATGCAGGCATGAAACAGTGTGTGCATAATGGGCTTGCAGTAATTTCTCTAAGTCCGTCCATGCATTTTCTTCACATCGTGAGGTGATGCCAATGCCTTTGCCATTCTGAATACTGTGAGACTGCAGTGGGTGAGGAAGACAGTTCTCTTCCTATGCTTGGATATTCCTTGGAGATTGTCCCTTCTGGAAACATGAAGGAATCGGTCGATGTAGGATTCCCAGTCTTCAGTTGCTGGGTTGAATGGTGCGGGTGGCGAGTTGTTCCTGGCCATTTCGTCTCGCTTGGTTCTCGTTGCCACGTGCACAACTGGGCTTCTTTGCCTCAGTATCCCACCTTCGTCACCAGTGTTGCATTGTGGGAAAAAGACTCGAGACCAGTTGACCTTCTATTCTTTTTATTTTCTCTCCAGAAACTGCTTGCCGGCGAAGGTGCGGCAGCCTTTTTATAGCGGGCTGCTCGCAGCTCATGGCCAATGACGGCTCGTCAAATCTCCCGCCATCCGGACCAACCTATCCTAGGTGAGTATGCAAATATATAACATAACAACTGCAGCAATTCACTGAACAGCTGTGGCAAGAAAAGTTGTAAGATGGGACAAAATTCACTTTAGAAATGTCCTGTTTAACAACAGAAATTTTGGGCTCAATTGTCATTTTAAGTCGAGGACTACCTGTACTACTACATGATATCAAAGAGAGTGTTTTTGTACCTCTTTCCTACCATCTAGTGCAGGGATGTCAAACTCTATTTCATTGAGGGCTGCATCAGAGTTGTGTTTGACCTGGAGGGGGGGGGCTGGAAGGTATGGCACGGCCAGGGTGGGCATGGCCAGCTTCACATCATTCATCAAGACTCCATTTTTGGCCATGACGGCCTCCTGCAGCCCTCTGCCAGTGAAAACGGAGTTTGGGGAAGCCACAAGTGGAGTCTGTCACAGCCGAAAACAGAACCTGGGCAGGCTGCCTTCCCAAGCTCCATTTTTGCTGGCAGAGGAACCATGGGCCAGTCTTTCATGGTTTCCAGGGCAGGCCTGCAGGCCAGATCTAAGTACCCTGTGGGCCGCATTCAGCCCACCAGCCTTGAGATTGACACTGCTGATTTAGTGGTTATTCACATTTTGCAACCCTGATTTGGTAGCTCTAAGTGGCATTTCTGTGATTTCTGGAGGGTGACAAAACTCTTCTTTGTTTTTAACTGCTATGAAGTGAGTGCAATTTCTAATATCCAGTAAAAATCATTCCTAGATCAGCACGTACTCTTTGATAGGAGTGGGTCTAATTTCATTTGAGATAGACATGGGTGGATTGGCTTCAAATGTTATTAGCTGTGAATGACTGACTTCTAAATAAACATCCTGGATGTGAGTCTGAAGTTTGTCATTGCAAAAGAAGAAATTATATATAGCAGAAACTTCACGCTTGGATTGTCATCTAACTTAACAAACCGATCTGCCATATTCTCTCCCCCCACCCTTCTGCTGCAGTTATCAGGAAGGGAGTCTGTGGGGTGTGTGTATATGTGCAAAAAGTCAGGACTGTGACTTGCAATCACCTGAGTTAGACTTTTTGGATGCCACTTTCCCTGTAGATAACTTGATTATCATACTGTGCAGTGGTTAGTTTTAAATGATGGAAAACACATATTTTTTAAATTTTTCTATTGTAGAATAAAGCATTTTAATTTCCTCAAAGGTTTATTGCATGCTAACAACAGGAAATTAATGTCACCCCAAAATTACAGATAATGCCAAATAGCTCCTTACCATTTATAAGATAAGCCCATCATGTCTAAAAGCCACAATATCTTGAAGCAGCTTTCCACAAACTTTCACTATAACTTTCATAATTCCTTATTGTTGTCATTGTTGTCAGCCATTTGGTCATGTCTGACCCTCAGCCACTCTATGATCAGCACTCTCTATGCCCTTTTGCCTCTCACCGCCTCCTTCAGATCTGCCATGGTCATCCCAATGTCCTCCTTTATGGTGTCCAACCAATGGGGATTAAGGTGGCCCCTTTTCCTTTTTCCACTGATCACTCTCAGCATGACTGACTTTTCGAGTGAGTTAGCTCACATGACATGATCAAAGTATGACAGTCTCTGTTTGGCAAAGTCAGCTTCAAGTGGTAGTTTTGGTGAGGTTCGGTCCAGGATTTTTTTAAAAAAATGTTTGCAGTCTGTAGGATGCGTAATAATTGCTTCCAGCATCACAGTTCCAAAGTCTTTCCCCTATCTGCCTTTTTCAGAATCCAAGTTTTGCAACCATATATAGCAGGGGCGTCAGACTGGATTTCTTCCAGGACTGGATCAAAATTGTAGTTCTCCTCCATGGGCCAGCGAGGGAGGGTTGTGTATGGGAGAGATGGGATAGACACCTTCTGCAGCACCCTGCTGGTCAAAACACCCTGCTGGTCAAAACATGGCTAGCAGAGTGCTGCAGAAGGCCATCTTAGTTGAAAATGGGGCATGGGGGGCGCTTGCACACTTTCCTGTGCCCTGTTTTGGCTGCCAGAGGCACCACGGGTCAGTCCATTGCTATTTCCAGGCTGGCCCAGCGGGCCAGATTTAAGCATCTTGCAGGCTGAATCCAGCCTCCGGCCCTTGAGTTTGACACATATAACAACTGGAAAAATTATTGCATTGACCAATCTGTATTTGGTTATGAGGCCGATGTCTTTTTTCTTCCAGATGTTCTTCATGCTAGACATTGCAGTTCTTCCAAGTGCTATTTGCCTTCTGATCTCAGGACTGCAGTCACCACTCTGGTCTATCTTACAGCCTAGGCAGAAGAATTCCTTTACTGTTTCAATGGTCTCGTTGTTGATCTGCAGTCTGACTTGTGCATTCTCTGCACTTATCATTATCTTTGTTTTTTTTATTTTAAGGTACAGTCCTAATTTTTCACTATCATCTTTGACTCTCAGAATTAGCCACTTTAGATCCTCCTTGCTTTCCATGAGCAATGTTGTATCATCTGCATGTTGAAGGTTGTTGTTATTCCTACCAGCAATTTTATAATTCCTGATTATCCCTTCTTATTTTGTATTAAGTCAGGGGATTCTGAGAGTTGTAGCCCCACATGTATAGAATGGAGCTGCTTGGGATGTTTTTTTTTTTTAAATTAATTTTCAGATGATCTTGCCTTCCCAACATTTATTGGCTGAAGAACATGTTTGGTATAATTGGGGGCCTGGTGAGAAATCTATGCCCACTTTTACACTTAATTTTGGATATCTATTAAATGATATATTTTGTTCTTATATGGAAAATGAAGGAAAGAACCAAAGGTTCAGATTGGATGCTTTGGGGAGAATACAAGGACAGACTTCAAGTCTGTCAATCTCCTTTTCTTTTTTCTGAAAGATATTCATAGCAAAGTGACCCCACAAAGTTATTATATTATAAATAACACTTAAGTTATTTAAGTGTAATTGGGCAATGCCATTTCTAGAACCAACCAAAAAGACGAAAGGAGTGTGCAAACTTTCAAAAACTCACTTTATCATTATATAAGTCTGTTCATACTTACCTACTTAACATAAATTGGCTGTCTTGAATTTTCTTCATTTCGGTGTACCAGATTAGCTGGAAAGATTTTTAAAAATGTCTTAGTGTTGCTATGGCAAAATGACTGAGAATCAAAGCTTTGCTCAGAGATCTGCAAATCTTGATCTACTTCCACTTCTTTTTTTACACAAAGAAGGAATCCCATATGGCAGAGAAAGCCTAGCTGGATGGTTTCCACTACGCCGTGTCCCAGCTTGTTCACAGTGCATTTTCACAAAAATTTGTAGGGGGAAGTAGGGATAAACTAGGATTCATACTCATCAGCAGGAAGGACTCTCTTCACTTGATAGAGGGTTCCAAGCTATGCCTGGTTTATATCTTTGGATCTATTTCTTTTTTCCTCATTTTCCTCAGCAACAGGACTGGCCATTAGTGACAGGGTTGTCTGGAAATCTGTTGAATATAACTATAGCAGGAGAGCAGGAGGATAATTCGCTTAATTTTATTAAAGACAAACTTAATAAACAAAATTCAGGCCATTCTTTGTAAAAAACAATCTTGAAAAATCTGTAATGAGGAAGGGATTAAAAACAAACCCTGCCAGGTTTGTCCAGTCCCTATTGAGAGTCAGTTCCATTAAATTCAGCAAGACTTACTTCTCAGTAAACATGAAAGTGATTGCACTGTGGATTTGAGTAATTAATTACAAAGCTTCTTTGGTCAAAGAGAAAGGGTTCTGATCTCATAACCTTTAGGATCACAGTTCACACTTTGGATACTTCTGTAAAAACAGGGTCATTGTTGGTCTGTTTTTCTTTTCTTTTTGTTACTGAGCGCAGGGCTGGGAAAAACTTGTATTAACAAAAAGAACTGAAGAACTACATTTTGAAGAGTGCTACCACACACAGGCAGGATTCTCTTCCTAATGATTACCAGAAGTGGAGTTAAAAATGGTCCTTCTTTTCCTGAAATGTCAAAATCCTGTCTACTGATAGATGTTACAAATACTGTAATGACATCAAGCTGTAAGTTGAAGGATAGCTCTGTGGCCAACATTTTGTGTGACAATATGTAAAGCCAGCTCGTTTTGTCTGTTGAGGAACAAAATATTTACAGTAAGGCATAAAGCCACTAGAACAAATGACTCACTGTGTCATTCTGAGTATGGAGACAAGTCTCCTTCAATGTTCTGAAAGCTGAAATGGCAACTAGAAAGACACATGCTTGTCAGGGAGCTAAACTGTACTAAATTAATTCAATGAATGATGTGTCAAAAATCCCACAGCAAAATGAATGAAAGTAGACTTATTGAGATATACTATTTTATAAAATGCTTATTACAACCTCACTGGTTGATTACATTTGTATGTTTCGTATTTTCCAGTTATCCATATTTATTGGATGAGTTTTATTTATTTTTTTATATTTTATTTGTCAATTGATTACAAGATAATAGGTGTTCTATATGTAAATGGTTGAATCCTAGACTACAGTTCTGATTGGTCCAGTAAAGTAAGAAGTGGATAGTGGAGCACGCGAGGGAAAGATAAAGAAATGATTGGTGTACACTCAGGGAACCAATGCAAAGAGCTGACTGACAGAGGCGGGCAAAATTTCAAAGGAATAGGCGCAAGAGGCTGATAAACAGGGCAAGGCCAGCCGTAATAAAAAGGCTGGCGCCTCGCTGCAGCCAGAAAGATTGTTCCATCTAGATACTGGTTGTAGAATAAAGCCTTTTAGTTGTTGGAACCTGGTCTCATACCTCGTGTGGTTTTCCGAATAAAACACTTGGCGACAGGGATGGGATTGTTCTCTGAACGCGATAACGTGCACGCCTGGTGATAAGAAGCCAGGTGCCAGCAGAGGATGTCTGGAAGCAACTGCACCGCCGCAACGCCTTGCACAATCCTGCGAAGACGATTGGGAGTCAATACACAGATCCTCAAATTATCTGGAGAGCAATAGAAATGGATGACAGTCTCGCAGAACAAGATGCGACAGCCGAGCCTGTATTCCATCACCATTGCGGACAACGGTGTTTCAAAATGGGCAAAAGCCCTTGCGAAGCCCAAGACATTAAGCACGTAACGTGCGCCAAACTACATAAGAAATCCTCAAAGCACCACTACGCTCCGGTAGTGTCAAAGTTATAAAGCGGAACACGAGATTCTACCGCAGAGGAGCCAGCGAAGAGCGGGAGAGCCGTCGCCGGATTTCATTGGGCTGCTCTTAAGGCAAATAGGGAGTGAGTGTGACTTCCTGATACATTCGACGAAGAATGAGGGATCGCGTGGAATATTAGGGGCTTAGAGAACCACTACAAGAGCGCAACGTCAGCTATTAAACAGTCCCAATGTCACTAATGACCGAACGCAATCGCGATAGCCATTGGCTGCGACTGCGTCTGAACAGAAATCGGTGGTCCAAGAAAAAATGAACAACAATGGCGAAGAAACCACCCAACTTAGATGAAAGGTAGCATTGTCTACCACCACCACCATCCATTTCGAAGAGTTCGCAGAGAGGAAACCGAATTCAAGCTGAGGAAGAATGACGAGGTCCACCGCTGCTCGCAAAATAAAAAGAAGACCGCTGAAAGAAGAAATTCAGGGGGAATGTGCACTGGCTGTCGCGCGAGGAAGAAACCTAACTGCCCGTGACGAATGCAGATTTCTCGATTGCACTATCTTGCAGGTACTGTAAAAAACGTAGCACATCGACGAAATGTCTGCAGAAAAACAAGAAAAAACTATAAGCCCACGAAGACGCAGAATCCCCAACACTGAGCGCAAGACCATAACGAGCGGAGAGAGAAAGTGGGCACAAGAGATAACGAGCCAATCACACCAAACCGTCATCTATAGGAAAAGCGCTCAGACGGAAAAGCGTGCAAAGAAGGTTAAAGTGACTGTACTACAATCGAAGGGAAGCCCTGTAAGATGGGAATGGGACTCCCGGGCTCCGTCTTCTTATCGATGGTTATCTATGGGTATTACATAAAAAATAGTCCCAACATTCAATCCAGACAATTACAAAACAACTCTTGACTTCTCAAAAGAACTATCACCGGAAACACCAGATCCCTGTATGTGGCCATGGGACAATGTTTGGTTCACCTATAAACGCAATCATGTCAAAAAGACTTAGGCCGCGTACCATAGTCGATCGGGGGTGGAGGACTAGACGCACGACGCTCTCATGCGCAGTCCGCGAGAAATAGGTTCCGCTACCCTATGCGCAGGGTCGCATCGGGATATGGAACCTCGCGTTCCCAAGTCTATATCGATCGAGTAACTACACGGTTGGGAAGATGACCTTATCCGCGAATTCCAAGACGTTTTTGACGGTCACTGGGCAAGTATCGGGAACCCTATTTCTTTAGCCTAGATCCCCAAATAGCCCCAAGAAGATTAAACGCAGATGAGTTCCTTTTGCACTAAAGCAAAGATAGAGGAACAACTCGACAAGCTAATAGCCCAGGGGGTGTGGAACCTGTGGACCACGCCAAATGGGAAACGCCTATTGTTCAACCCATAAAACTGACGGGCCCATTAGAATCTTGTGGTGACTATAAGGAAACCCGAACCACCGCTTTACAACCATAGGCGCATACCGGTGCCAGTAGTCCAACATTTGCCTATCTCTCTATGGAGCAGGGCAAAGTTTTTCTGCTAAACTGGACTTGGCACAAGCCTTATCAGACTTCCCAGTGGAACCCCAGAGACAGCAGAAGCGCAAAACTATAGTCCAACACAAGGGTAGCATTCAAAGCCACCAATCTAATTTGGAGTAAGCAGTGCAGCCGGGCGTTTTCCAGAGTTTGAGGGAACGTCTCCTTAATGGCATAAAGGCGGGTCGTTCCCTATTCGAACGACGTCCCTGAATCTGTGCCAGAAATGAAAGCTCAATTGAGGAAAAAGACTCACAGAAGTACTACAAAATTAGGGAATCTGGCTTAAGGTAAAAAGGGAAAAATGTGCTGCCTAATGAAAAAAAGTGTTGATTCTTGGGCTACTCAATAGACGGTGAGGGCATCCACCCCACAGATAAAAAATCAAGGCAATCCAAGAAGCACCTGAACCGAGAAACAAAACAGAACTACAAGCCTTTTTAGGACTTATTAATTTTTATCATGTATTTCTGCCAAACAAGGCCACTAATAGCTGAACCGTTAACAACCGTCTCTTAGATAAAAAGGCAAACTGGACGTGGGGTAGCAAAGAAAGGCATGCTTTTCCAAAATATTAAAAAGTTGCTAAACGTCACAAAACGTTCTCTCATCCAATTTAGCAACACACTGCCTTTAAGAGTGACCTGCGACGCTTCACATTTGTGAGAGAGTAGTGCGTCCGAAGCACCAACTCCTGATGGCAGAGAAGCACCCGTCGCATATAGCAAGGACTCTATCAAAGACTGGTGAAATTACAGTCAACTGGACAGGGAAGCCTAGCAATAGTCGCGTGGAGTAACGCTTCCACGATATATCTGTTACGGGCGGCTTTCATAATATTCATAACGGATCACAAACCACTGATGGGAATTTTGGCGGAAACAAGCGACGCCTAACATGACTGTCACCAGAATGATCTAGATGGTTCAGAGTTCCTTGCAGCCTATTCCTATATCTCTGACACATCGGCCAGGGAAACAAATTACCATGAGGACGGACTGTTGAGCAGAGCACCCTTACCAACCACTGATTGGAAAACGCACCACAAATGAACATCGCTGCTGCAAATAGAGATTTGTCCCGATCTACCCATCTCTGCCTATGATGTCGCAAGAGCCACCCGCTAAGGACTCATTGCACTGCCCGTGTTCTTGCTGGGTAGGTAAAGGCTGGCCGGAGACCCAAAAAACTGAAACTTTTAAACCGTTCCGGTCCAGACAGACTGAACTTCTATCAAAAGGGGTGTTTGTTGTGGGGAGATCGGGTGGTCATCCAACCAAGTTGCAAGCCCAGGGTACTAGGGTTATGCACGAGGGTCACCCTGGAATGGTTAAAATGAAAAGCCTGGCCAGGAGCTATTGTGGTGGTCATGGTATTGATAAGGACATAGAGTATTGGGTAAGCTCTTGCCATAAATGCCAGGGAATCAGACCTTCTCCTCCAAAAGCACCCATCAGGGACTGGGAGACCCCTAGGGGACACGTGGTCTAGAATTCATATAGACTTCGCGGTCCAACCAAGGGCATACTTTTGGTTGTCGTTGATAGCCTACTCAAATTGGCTTTGAAGTAAAAATCATGCATCAACGACAACAGAAACGCTAATAAAAAAATTAGACGACCTTTTCGCCCCACCACAGTCTACCAGACGTTCTTGTCTCAGACAATGGACCACAACTAACAAGCTTGCAATTCGAGCAAATACCTAGCCTCCCTAGGTATCAGACATGCCTAACCGCGCGCCCATCTGGTTGCAAACGGCAAGAGCTGAGAGAATGGTCCGATTCACAAAAGAAGGGCTAGAAAGAATGGAACATAGGGGATGTCCAACAAAAAGTAAACCGTTTACTTCACACTCAGCACATAAGCGCCAGTACAGTTACTAACAAGTCCCGGCGAATACTTATGGGGCGAAAATTATGATCACACTTGACAGACTACACCCCAAATTTTAACCCAGAAAACCCCCTGATTCCTCCACAGGTTTAGGCATTCGAAATAGGCGACTTGGTAATACGCAAAGAAACTTCACAGGTGAACCGTTGTGGGTACCAGGACAAATTACCCAGTTACGAGCCCCAAATCCTACTGTTTAACGGTAGACGATGGCAGGGAGTGAAGCGGCACATAGACCAGCTTCGATCCCGGAATAATTGAGCGCCACAGACACACAACCAGTCACCGACAATACCGACAACCTCAAACCAGGGTGGGGGGGAAAGGCGAGAGTTAATAAAGAACCGTTTAAAACCAAAACAAAACGAATGATCGAACAAAAAAGCAAATAAAGACTCACTGTTTGAAAGAACTTGCGGGAAGAGCCCCATCGAAGGGCCAGCCAGGCCAGCTCAACCTGCCCAATGAAATGGGTGGGAGCAGCAAAACCGCCGGCCTAAGCAACTCCAGGCGGTGGTAAAATGGCTGACTCACCCTTCCAGACGGTTCCAGAGCGAGATCGGAAGACACAGCAGCCCCATCTGAACCCGGTCGAAGTCTTCGCTAGGAATGAACCGCGCAAGTCAAATCGAGTCCGGAGAAGCCCCACCTACCTGCGTGACTATGTAACACGTAGGACTGAACTAAGAGGGGGGTGTTCTATATGTAATGGCTTGAATCCTAGACTACAGTTCTGATTGGGTCCAGTAAAGTAAGAAGTGGATTGGTTCACTAGGAACCATATCCAAAGATGCTGCTGAAAGGCGGCAATTTCAAGGAATTGGCCATAGGCTGAAAGCAGGCAGGCCAGCCTGTATAAAAGGCTGGCCTCGGCTGCAGCTGAAGTGTTCCCATTCTGACTACTGTTTGAATAAAGCCTTTTGTTGTTGGAACCCGGTCTACCTCTGTGTTTTCGAATAAAACAATAGGTAATATAATAAAACATTAGTTATGAATATCATGGATACATATATTAAAAAATAATAAAATAAATAGAAAATAAATAAATACAAAATAAATAAAAAAAAAATATAACAACAAACAAAGGACAAGGTTGGTAGCATGTTGGTGTGCTTTTGCACGCCTCCTACAAACCTCTTAGGAAAGGGTGAGGTCAATAGCAGACAGTGTAAAGTTAAAGTTTTTGATGTGGGGAAAAACCAGAGTCAGTGTAGAATATTCCAGACATTGATCACTCTGATTGCTGAAGTCGTATTTCCTGCAATCAAGTTTGGTGCGGTTAAGCCTTGAAGTTGTATCTTTGTATCGTCATCTTGTATTGGTGGTTGAAGCTGAAGTTATCATGACTGGTAAGACATTGCAGTGTATGATTTTATATACTGTACTTAGTTTGACCAAAGGTGGTGTAGTTCTAGTTTTTCTAGGTCTAGAATTTCGAGTCTGTGGCATAAGGTATTCTGCAACAAGTAGAGGATGGAGAACTCTTCTTATGAAATATTTCTGGAATTTCCAACAGTCAGATAGGTAATGTGGGTTCCAAACTGATGAGCTGTATTTGAGTACTGGTCAGCAAATGTTTTTGTAGCTCTAGTTAGTGGTGTACATACTACAGAGAAGAAGCTACGTAAGCATTAGGTTAAACTCTTAATGACCTTTTTGGCTATGTAGTTTACAGTGGGCTCTAAGCACATAGGTCATTGAGATGAGTACTCAAGATCCTTGACAAGAGTTTTGGGATCATCAACAAGTCTTGACTATTTAGCTTGCATTATTAATTTCTGATTTTTTTGCCAATACGTATTTTTCGCAATATGTAGGACAGAGCATTTATTTGTTGAGATTCGAGGTTGCCATTTGTTTGACTGTTCTGATAGTCAAGGTCTTTTTGAAGGGTAGCAGTCTTAGCTGTGGTGTTGAATAGCTTTACATCAACGCAGTTTGCTCTTAATATGATCACAGAGGTCATTTATGTAGAGTATGAAAAAGTTGGCCCTAGACACTGCCTTGGGGGACACACCAATTGTTGACAGGTAACAATGAGGGTTGAACAGTGTACAAAATTGCATGGGACCAAACTCCAGATCAGACAGGAATGCTTCTATCCAGTTATGCAGGTGTACAGAGATACCGTAAAAACAGACAACCGTTTTTGGTTGTCACCTGATTTGGTCATGGTCAGAAGCATTTGTGACCCAAGGTTTCACAGTTCATGGTTTGATTCTGATTTATTATGTAAAAAGCTTTGATTTTTGCTTACTATATTCTCTCCAATCAGCCGTAGTGGTTTGCAAGTCATGGTTAAGATTCAGAGTGTTGTGTAAACCCAATACTCTGTTACATAAATCATGGTTTAGCATGACACATGAATTAAGCAATAGAGGTAGGTATCTGATATATGGTTGGATAACTCATAGCTGATTCAGAGCTAGTGGATGATAATACCCACAGTTTCTGACAACTGACTTTAATTTTTGAAACTCAAAGCACATTTGTTAATTGTTAATTAACAATATTGTTTTAAATTCAGTGGTAATTACTTCCAAATTTCTTTAGGCTGGAGCAATTGAAGTCCTTCCAAAGAGATATCTTTTGGCCTTTTGCAAGGAATTGAAAACCTGGCTTAGAATGATAACTGTCACTGCTCTTGAATGTATTATGTTCTTACTGTTGTCTTTATTTTGGTTTTGGCTATTTTTATTTACCTGTTTTAACCCAATATTAGCCACCCAAAGTTAAAATTTATGGGTTGGAAACTCATATAAAAGGATTGATTGATCCAAGAAATACCAGGAATTTAACCTGTAATCTACTGGATATACAACATTAAGTTAAGCCTTAATGAACTATAGTGAGTTATATGCCATTCTATAAAAAAATTGGGCTCCATTCCATACCCCCAAGGTGCTGAGAAAACCACTAGATTTTCATCTGTAAAAATGTTGGAAAGCCACCTGGAATTTGAATTACTGTCAGGAAGATGTCATTTGTCCCTTTGGTGTAGATTCCCATATGGAGCATCATCAGTCTTAATGCAGTTATCTCTGCTTGATCCTAGCACAGAGGTCTCCAAACTTTGGCAACTTTAAGACTTGTGGACTTTAACTCCCCAGAATTCTCCAGCCAGCTATGCTGTTGGGGATCTCTGTCCTACCAGAAAGACCACATCTCTTCTCTAATACAATATAGACAGAACCTTCTTTCATGCATTTAGGGTGGAAGCTTCCATTGGTATGAAGTTTTCCACAATGTTACAACTTTTCAGTCTCTCTTAAAATAATATTTTGGGGTAACCTATCAAAGACATTTTGTAAATTGAAAGTGTTTAATGAAAACACAGATCCTAGCAAATATTTGTCCTATATCAGTACAGTACACACAGTCTAAGAGTCTGAAAGAAGTGCCAATTATATCCACCTATCCTCGCAAACTTACATGTCTATTGTATATTTGAAGTTGCCAGAATGTCTACAAATATATTTTCTATGAGAATTTTGAATGGACTAAAATTGCTGAACAGGAGCTGCACATTGAGAGAAAACATGGATCCCTCAGGGTCACCTTCAGCCTCTTTAAAGTGATCACTGACAGCCAATGTGGTCAAAATATTGAATGGGGGATGGGGAGATATCCATTCACAGAAGCTCTTAGTCTTTAGGCCAGTCATTTTCTCCCATCCTTTCACTAGGTTGTTGCTGCATGGAAAATTTGGAGCATTGTATAAACTGCCCAGTGTCGGGATGGTGGTAAAGATTTATCAGGTTGTGGAACCTACTGGTTAAAAGATAAAATATTTTCTGGAACCTCTGATCAAGGGGCAAATTGTTATGAAAAAGTGAGAACAGGGGAAACAAAGTAATCAAAATTCAAAATGAAAATCTTAAGTGTAAAATAAATTTAATTTTTTTGATTATTTGGAAGGTTAATATTTTAGTGAAACAAAGCAACTGTCAGTGAATGGGGTGTAATGACTTTTCAGTGGATAAACATTTCAATCAGTGGTGGGATTCAAATTTTTTTACTACCAATTCTGTAGGCGTGACTTGGCTTGGTGGGTGTGGCAGGGGAAGGATACTGCAAAATCCCTATTCCCTCCCCTCCCCATCCCACCCCACTAACCTGCTTTCCAGCTCTGTTCTCCTGTGCAGGGCAACATAAGAAGACCCAGCCGATCAGCTGGGACTCAGGAGATGGAGAATAGATGGGGGTGGGGCCGGTCTGAGGTGGTATTTGCCGATTCTCTGAACTACTCAAAATTTCCGCTCCCGGTTCTCCAGAACTGGTCAGAACCTGATGCATACCACCTCTGCATTCAATGTTCAGAGCAACTGAGGTTACTTGTAAGCAGGTATCGTTTATACTGGCTGGGGAATTCTGGGAGCTGAAATCTACATTTCTTAAAGTTGCTGGGGTTGCGACACACTGATTTAACCAATTTCTGTCCTTTTCTGGGAGGGTTAATCCATATAAAGAGAAGTTATGTTGTAAATGCAATGAGATTCAATGGTCATCTGGCAATTTCATCTAGAAAGCTTTATCCAGAAAACCCAGTTTTCAATGTGGAAATGATATTTTTAAACTGTGAAATTAATCTAAATGTCTGCAACTTATTCTATCTCCTTTAATGGCCATTAAGAAGCAGTTTAATGGGGCTTGCACAAGGTGCCACCGTGTTGATTAATAAGCAAATCTCCTGGGGTTTGCAATGTGAAAGGTGAAGAAGAAGGGAAGGACTCATCACAGCCATACATGATGGGTTTCTTGTTTTCTCTGCTTTCAATTCCCTCAGCTCCCTTTTAGAAAACATGGGCTGTCTGGGAAGCGTTTGCTGGAATTTGGGAGCAAGCAGAAAGTTGGGTTTTATGTGTGTTCATGTGGGAAGATAGATAGCTCAAGTGATGGTGAGAGGAAGGCAGCTGTCTGTCTCATGTGTGAATTGTTTGGTGATGACAAACACTGCAGCCACTGAGAGGGGAAGATCAGCATTGGGTGACATAAAAAAACAGAGTTGGAAGGGACCTTGGAGGTCATCTAGTCCAAGGTATTTAACTTCTTGTAGAACTTTATGTTTGTTTGAAAAAGCCCATTTTAGAGTTCCTAGAGGAAAAGCAGAAGAGAACTCTAACAAAATAAATAAATACACTATATTTAACTTATTAATCTCCAACTAGTATAATATGGAAAATAATAAAGCAGCAATAAGGACATTTTTGGAAGGGTCATTTATAGTCTTTTTTTGTTTTTCAACAAATGCTGCTCATGTATGGAATTAGAGCTACCAGAATTTAAAATTGCTCCTTGTTTGAAGAGGCCATGGAGGTAAGCACATTAAAAGCAAACAAACATCTTGGTTGTTGCTTTTAATTTTTTTCCTCAAGTGCACTGGAGTTGATTGTGTCTTTCTTCCATTAGGATTAGTTTTGTTGCCAAAGTTGGTCAGACCACAGTAGTCTTACTTTACAATTTTCCAGGATAGCTTCCAGTACATCTGTGGGAAGTATAGAGATAGTCAACAAATTCTTATGGATGAAGATTTTATTTACAAATTATTTCTTCCAGCATGAATGGATTGCTATTTTAACAGGGGCAGATGTTAGATTGATTTAAAATAATGATAAATTCCAAACCTTTTTTGCACTTGCCAGAATTAGTCATAGATGATGATAGGTTGTTTCATGCACAATAGTGATTTCATGATCTCTGGGTTACTGGGCATGCACAATAATACCGGAATGTGGTATTAATGACTATTTTTTTGCTCCATGGTGTGAACTGTTCAGGCTGATTTCAGAACTACACTATGCTACTTTTCTGTCTCAGTAACAGTAACCTATGCATTAGGTTCCAATCCAACATTGGAAACTTGTTGTGTGGCTTGAAGAAACATCTGGAATTAGTACTAGAACTTTGGCTTGATGGGCACAACCTAACAAAACAGGCATATTCATTGTCTTCCTATTTGAAATCTATAAGCAACTGCATACAATTTTCAGAGTTGTGATATTTAACTTTATACACAAAGAGGTTGTGTCAGCTTTTGTTCACTTCGGGTTATGGAAGCATACAGTTTCACCAAGGGTACCTATTTGTGCATGTCACTGTATGTACTCCTTTATGTACTCCTCATTGGATATAAAAGAGATGAAAACAAAGAGCTTTCAGTGGGGATAATTATAAATACATAAAAATTATAATACATAAATTATAATACATATATAATTATAATACATAAAAAAGGGCTTTCATTTAAAAGCTGGTAAGTCAAGAAATGTTCCACGTGTTAACAATCAACTGAATTTGAAAAAATAAATAATTGCAAATATTTTGTTGGTTTTGAAAAGTAAAATAACCTGGCGCATCAAAATACCGCCTTATTATTATAACCTATAAAATGTCTGAATTGTTATTAAACTATGCATTCATTTATTATAGATAGGTAAATCTTTTCTATAGGATTATGGAGTAAGTTCTGGAATCTTCCCAGATTGAAGAAAACCTAGATAAGTACTGATATTTGAGAGTTAACTAATAAGAACGTATAACATTTCAATTGCTCTTCATTTAGGACAATCCTTCCTTGAAGAAGTGTCCTTGTGCTCTGGTTGCAGTACGAAGAACATTTTTATGGGAAACAATACTTGGTAAAACTCTACTGAAATTTTTTGTTTCTGGCTAGGCCTTGATGTTTCTTGCTTTCCCACTATATTTTGTGGTCAGCATAGGCAACTATGCATGACTAATAAGTCTTGCATTCCATAGAGATAGGAACATCTATCAAACATACTTTCTGCTATCTTGCATTTTCTCTTATAGGGCATTGATCAGCACAAGACACATAAATTATCATGCTTCTTGGATGAGTCAACATCTTGCTATGTGAACATTTTACATCAGATTTTTTTTAAAACTTCAGACTGCAATTCCTACTTGGGAATAATTCCAAGCAAGACATCTGTTGCAATATACATGGAGTTTCATTGATGGAACGGAAGATTCTGTCAAATAATACAATATATAGGGATGTCCTAGCCTCATTTTTTCCCTTTTGACTGGGGAAAATGTGGGGTGTGGGTGGGGTGTTGATACTCTATTGCTCACTTCTGTCATGATTTATGGCATCATCACCTTCCATAATCTTAATATAGTCTCTTCAAGATGCTTCAAAATGTGGATGTTAAGTTGCCCAGCAATTGGACTATATTTTGCGAGAAGGTTGGCAGGGAGATGTCTACCTCAAAGTTAGAAAGTTATAGCCTTTCACTAAGAAATGGTGGATCTTTCGAACAAAGGTACATTTTTCTTAGTTCAGGATTTTTCCTCAAGCATGTATAACTCATAAATGATGCATTTGAGGATTTGAGGATTTAATAACCTATAATAATGCATTTGAGGATTTAATAACACATGGAAGTCAAGTTGCCCAAAGTTTTTGACACTTTAATTGATCTGCAAATTGATTCCTGCATTGCTTTCTAAGAGCGTTGTTAATTGACATAGCCATATGTCCAATTTTAAAGAAGAGAGGCTTAGATAAGAAGCTATTAAGAATGGAAAGCAAGGATCTTGACACTGTTGAAATTATGCACCCACAGTTAACAACTGGGTAGCAGATTGAGTAAGTAAAAGGCTCAAATATATATATTATTTCCCTTTAAATTATTTCCAAATGTACAATGCAACTTTTATCTTCAATGTCCTTTTGGGGGGAGTGTATATTGTAGTTTGGCTGTACAGAAAGATTGTTTCACTGTTCCTTAATACCCCACAGAATTAAAACCTTGTTTATGTAAGAGCTTTACATAAGGTATAATTTAGAGGCCCCATATAATGGCTCTGAACAGAGCAGAAAAAAGATCTAGATAAAAATGACCAGGATCAGACATATGGAATGTGGAGCATCACTTTTTAAAACATGAGTGTAGATTTCTAACCATTCCTTGAGGTGCTTATCAAGAACAGAGCTTTGCAAAAAATCTGTTTTGTTGAAAAGCTAGGGAATAAATGACATGTCTTCCTCAAATATCCAGGGTGAAAAACATGCTGGTTCAATAAAAGATCTAAAGGCTCCCTTTTGCCAGTTTTCATTCAGATCTTTATTTCATCTGGAAGCAATATCTAGCCATAAAGACAAGAAACTTCAAGGAATGCATTTTTCACAAGTTCCTACCTAAGGAAGAAATATTTCTTCCCAGCCAGCCTAATCTAATAATTATGACGGAATAAGAACGTTGTCACTATTACTATCCCCACAAGCAGTCAGATGCATTTCGTCCTTATATTCGCTATCTATATCCAAATTCTGGTTTCTCTTCAGCTTGTATAAATATTTCACCTTTCATACCCATTCTGCCTGTAATCTTTACACCAGCAAAAAAAAACCTCCCCTGGAAGGAATATATTGTTGCACTCCACCCAAACTCCTTCTCTCAGGGAAATGGGCAGTTCAGAAATTTGAAAAATAAATAAATTACTTAAATAAAACCACATTCCTAATACATACATTTTAATATATACTTTTCAGGCAAAATTTGCTAACAAAATTACAAAAAGTATGAATACTAGTGTAGAAATATTTTTGGTATACATATAATTTAGGCAGTACAATGTGAGAAGTTCAGTTTTGGATTTACACATTTTTGGATGTAAATTGAATTACATAAAAATGGGGACCAAATGTCCCACCTACCGTTCTAGAAAACAAAGAGATTTTTCTCTGTGTGGCAAGTAGTAATTTATTCTCTGTATTGTACCCTTTTCCTATCTATGTTCTTATGTTGTAATACCAAAGAAAAAGATAGAGGAACCTGCTGTTTTATTATGATATTAAATACTGTGGAATTTTTGGGATAAGGACTGTATATGTAAAGCTGTCTAAGATTAAAAAACAGTCTAAACATATTGTATTTGATTATACAATTGTCCTATTGAGGTAGTTTCTATCACGCCCATTTGAATCTTTAAAAGAAGTATTATAGATCTGTTATATTTAGTACATATTTAAATCTATATGTAAGTAGCTGCATTGTTAATGAATGAATATTTAATGATTCCCAGGAGTCTTAAAAATTAAACCCATTTATTTTCATATTTTGGTCATGGGCAGCTCATGATCTCACAACATTGAAAGTGTCAACATTGAATCTACTGTATATAGTTCTGAATGATCTGCAGTGCAATTAATACTGTACATGAACTGAATTTTAGTTTTTTGTTTTTGTTTTGCTGTCCCGAGGAGAATATGTGGGTGGACCACTTTTCCACAGGATTTTTTTCTTCATGTGAGTCGACTCCTAGCAACTGCCTATCTATATCCCTTCAGCTTGCTTGATAAGATTTTGGAAATGGTTTGCCATTGCCTACCTCCCAAGCAGTGGTGGGATTCAAAAACTTTTACCACTGGTTTGGTGGGCGTGGCTTTGCATGCACATGTGCTCCAAGCACACACTTTGCTCAGGCGCAGAGGTGTTTGTATAGGTACAGAGGTGTTCCAACTCACCTCCTGCAAGCCTGCACTCTCCTGGTCACTTCAGCAGCTGCCGTGCAGCACTCTTCTGTGCCGCGCAAAGCAGCTGCACTTCAAAAGTGAGCATGGGAGCCAAGGTGAGCAGGTGGGCCCAACAGCAGAGCGGTGGAGAGAATCGGTTCTGTCTCCTCTGCTCATCATTGCTACCAGCTTGGCCAAACCAGGCCAAATCGGTAGAATAACACTACTGCTTCCAAGGCTAAGACAGAGTAACTAGTTCAAAAATCACCTAGCTGGCCTCAGGGGTGAAATTCAACCACCTTTGCCCACCTCGGGAGAGGTGGTAGGGATGATTTGAATCCATAAAAAAATCACCCCTGGTTGCTATTACTATTATGTCAAGTATATCAAGCCCACGCCCACAGCCTAACCCTCAGAGCTAGTAGGGAAAAAAATTAATTTCACCCCTGGCTGGCCTCATGCATAAGATGGGCTTAGGATTCAGGGTTGTCCAGTTTTTAGTATCTTACCTTCTACATCAACGTGCCTGTTCACAGGAAATTACTGTCACCTTCTCTTCTAATCTTCCCTTCTTGTGCTTGTCCTATAGAGACTTTTAAAGCTAATGGCTGAGACTGCTCATTGCCCTTAAAGTTCAACAAAGTGATTGTTCCTTGGAGATTTTGCAGCTCCACAATGTTATTGCTTTCATTTTCAAGAAGCCATCCAACCCATGTAAATAATATGAAACAGTAATGAAGATGGGGCATTCGCTGAGGATTGTTCTTTGTGCTGTCCAGCTGGTAAGCTGGAAAAAAACCTTGATTTGCTCAGTATGTTGTCAGTATTTTAAGGGTAAAGAGCAACAAGTCAGCTTCAAACTACTTTTGAGGCATTGGCAAGTGCAAGTGGTGGTTTGAAAGTTTGCTTTGTTGCCTACTTTGATATATGACAGTTTCTGATTCCAGTAACCTGAGGTTAGTTTGTTTGCGCAGCAGAAACTCCCATAGGCTGGTCTTTTAGTTTGATATACATTCTAAAGAAAGTCAAACAAAACATTTATACCTCAAAAGCTCTGGATATTTAAGTTGGATAAACATTGCAATGTTGAGAAATTTATCTGCATTTAATCTACTGAGGATTTAATGGAATGAAATGTTTGGCATCCAACTTTATGTGCATTTATTTCACAGTGGCAGACACAGAATGTTCAATTCTACAGATTCTGTCCTAAATCTGAAAAAAATGGCTCTTTGCACCTCTCCCTCACTGATAAATAGGGAATATTATCCCTTCATATTCATCACTTGAGGATTTCAGCCATATCAAACACAACCTACAAGAGAATGCAAGTGCACAGAGTTGCTACAATTTCCACACTTTCTGCTATGGTGTATTTAATTTCTGTAATTTTCTTTTTCTCTAGGGAGTTTAGTATATCATTAAAAGGAAATAATGTATGATAAACAATAAACAGTATAGAATAAAAATGTACAAAAATGAATTGAAAGTGAAATATTTATTGTTGCCTGGGTATGCTGGCATAATCAAGGTTGACTACCTTGCTTATATAATTATAATCAATAAAGCAATTTATGTTGTGGCCATTTGATTCTTGTAAATTGTTATCCAAGTCTTAAATGAACAAGACTGTCTGAAACTAGACTAAGCAGGATTAAGCCATATTTCTGCAATGACTGGCCATCTCGGATCTTCAATTACTTTCATTCTCTTTGGCTAACCACAAAGGAAAATTAAATATTAAATATAGAACACATCTCAGTGCAGGTTTGGCAAGTTGCAGTTTGAAGATTTGTGCTATGTTGTTCTCTTTCAATTCCCTGAATTTTCAGCAGCTGAAAAGTAGAGTCCATGAAGATCCTCAGTCATCCAGGTCATGGTAGTCCCAAAGGTGCTTTTTCAGGAGGCAATTGGACTTTCTGGTTTTTCTTTGAAGATATTTCGCTTCTCATCCAAGAAGCTTCTTCAGCTCTGACTGGATGGAGGGAAATGGAAGGATTTATACTCCTTGCAGACAGCTGGTCATTTGTATTCTTTCAGAGTCCTTGAAGCCACTTGGAGGTTTATCTGTGTCCTCAGGGTCAAATGGGTGTAGGATGTTTTCTGCCCTGTATCTCTTCACTGTTGAAGACAGGCACAGGCTGGGTGGATGAGTCTTTTTTTGTCTGCATCTCAAACTGAAGCACAAATATAGTCTGAAATTTTTCTGGAAATCTGTTCATAGTAAAGTATGGTACAGTAAAGTTGAGCTTTCAAGGGAGCCAGTTTGATCTCATGGCTTAGAGGTGGCACCAGAAACTGGGAGGCTATGAGTTCTAGTCCTCCTTTAGAAATGGAAGCCAACAGAGTGACTTTGGGCCAATCACTCTCTCTCTCTTTCTCAACCCAACCCATGTCACAGGGTTGTGAAATTTGGAGAGCATTTGCACCAAGACAAATTCCTTGTGTGTCCAATCACACTTGGCCAATAAAGAATTCTATTCTATTCTGTTNCTTGGCCAATAAAGAATTCTATTCTATTCTGTTCTGTTCTATTCTGTTCTGTTCTGTTCTGTTCTATTCTATTCTATTCTACTCTATTCTACTCTATTCATAGTATGTGTGTATTTATGTGCGCAACTGTGTGCTGGTGTGGGTGTGCATGTGTTTGTAGGATGTCACTTGAACTAGGAAGGGAAAATGGTAGATCTCTTGACACATGGGTCTGCAATGAGAAAGGCCTCCCCATGCCAAGAAAGAGAAAAATATTCTGAATATAAGAAGCTTAACAGAGAATTTAGAGCTGACCTTGGGAATATGGAAAGAATTAATGAGTATTTATTTATTTAACAGTTTGATTTATGAAGGCACCCATGTCAAATAAATAACAGTGCGGGGCTTACAACAATTTACAATTACAAAAAGGTGGAAATACAGGTAGTCCACAATTAAACTCAACATTTCCATTGCTAAGCAAGACAGTGGCTGTTAAACTGTTAAGTGAATCACTGCAGTTAATATGGTTGTTAAGTGAATCTGGCTTCCCTAGGGGTGGTATTCAGCCAGTTCTGACCAGTTCTGGAGAACTGGTAGCAGAAATTTTAAATAGTTTGGAGAACCAGCAAATACCACTTCTGACTGGCCCCACCCCCCCCCATCTATTTTCTGCCTCCAGAGTCCCAGCTGATTAGCTGGGTCTTCTTTTGTTGTCCTGCACAGGAGAATGGAGCTGGAAAGCAGGTTAGTGGGGTGGGGAGGGAATGGGATTTTGCAGTATCCTTTCCCTGCCATGCCCACCAAGCCATGCCACACCCACTAAGTCATGCCCACAGAACCAGTAGTAAAAAATTTTTGAATCCCACCATTGGGCTTCCCCATTGACTTTGCTTGTCAAAAGGTCGCAAAAGATCAGATGACCCCAGTATACTGCAGCCCTCATAAATGAGGGCCAGTTACCAAGCATCTGAATTTTGATCACGTGACTTTGGAGAGGCTGCAATGGTTGTAAGTGTGAAAATCGGTTATAAATCACTTTTTTCCAGGGCTGATATAACTTCAAATCAGTGGTGAGAATCAAATCTTTTTACTACCGGTTCTGTGGGCATGGCTTGGTGGGCATGGCAGGGGAAGGATACTGTAAAATCTCCTGTCAGAGGTGGTATTTGTGGGTTCTCCGAACTACTCAAAATTACTGCTACCGGTTCTCCAGAACTGGTCAGAGCCTACCACCTCTGCTTCAAATGGTGACTAAATTAATGGTTGTAAATCAAGTTTAAAATACACTGCTCAAAAAAATAAAGGGAACACTTGAACAACACAATGTAACTCCAACTCAATCACGCTTCTGTGAAATCAAACTGTCCACTTAGTTAGCAACACTTTCCACATATTGTTGTGCAAATGGAATAACAACAGGTGGAAAGCATAGACTGTTAGTAAGACATCCCCAATAAAGGAGTGGTTCTGCAGGTGGTGACCACAGACCACTTCTCAGTTCCTATGCTTTC
>BHFT01032790.1:0-96870 GCA_004320025.1 Laticauda laticaudata | reverse complement strand
TTCAAAAATTATTGCTTAGAAGTTCGGTTATGTCAAAGGGCAGCTTTTTTAAGAAGTAGGCACATATTCTGTCCAGTCCAATAGATAAAGATGGTTTAGATTGCGTCATGCTTTTTCAACAATGTCTTTCTGTAAAATCGATATGTATTAGAACATTGTAGTTGTCTGTGGTTCGACTAGGAAGTACTGGGCTTGATCCATTGCTATTTACAAATACTGAGCCAAAGAATGTGGTAAAGAGGTTTGCTTTGAGGTGTTATCGTTGCAGTCTTTGCCATTAAACTTTTATGGGTGGGATGGACCTTGAGTTTTTGTATTTTGTTGTTGTTTACAAAATTGTAGAAAGCACGGGTGGAATTTGTGCGTAGAAGGTTTTCCTCTTGTTTTATGTGACAATTGGTGCATTCAATTTTTATCTGGTGGCATAGATTTTTGTATTTGGCTTTTGAAGTTAGCAACGTGACCAGATTTGTTTTGCCAAAGTGATCTCTTTTTTGGATTGAAGCTTCATTATTATGGGTAATCTGGTTTCCTGGTTTTGGGAGTTGTTTTTGGTACATATAGTTGATGGCTCTTTTGATTTCTAGTAGAATATGTTGTAATGGTCTTCAACCAGTATTTGCATCCAGTGAATAGAGATTGCCAATCAAGGGAAAGAAGATGATGTTATAAGATCATAATTGCCTTTTTTGAAGTTATAAGTGGGGATTTTGTCTTGTGATGATTTTGTGTGGACATATGTTGAGACAAAAGTCAATCATGTTGTGGTCACTGTTGGAAAAGGGTTCTTTAATTTGTATTCCATAAATTGAATTCAAACTATTGCAGAAGATGAGATCGAGGCAGTTGTTAAAGCCTAGTATTGTTGGTTACTAGTTGTTCCAGTCCCAGATTTGTTGCAGCATTGTAGAAGGTTGCATGTATGGGTTCAGTTGTACATTCGTTTAGGGTCCTGTTAATATGAGGTAGATTGAAGTCACCAAGAAAGATAAAAGTGTGTGGGCAGGATGCTTTCCATGTCAGTAGTGTATTTAGCTTGTTTACATGTTCAATATCATAATCAGGGGCTCTGTAACATAGTGAGAACCAAAATGTGATATTTAAGGTCAGTTCACAGATAATGGTCTCAGGAAGAGCAATCTCCTGGGTAACTTGGATGGTTTTTAGATGTAAGAACTTTTTATAGAAGATAGCAACACCACCTCCTCTACGGATTTCACGATCGGATTGGTAAACATGATAGTCTCTTACTGAAATAATGGAGTCAGGGAGAGATTCATTGAGCCATGTTTTACAGACAAATATGATTGAATATTTGAATATTCGAATTTAGCCATATTTAGTGAGATTATTGAGGAATTTCTGTCAGTAAGAGTCACTTCAAACTGCTAAAACTATGCAGAGGGTGTAGGAAAATCTCCAGATTGAGGGCCAGGCCTCCTGATTGGCTGAGCAGCCCTGCTCCCACACCCAATTAATGGCTATCTAGGTTGATCTCTCAATCAAAACTAAGTCTGAATCAAGGATTGGCTCTGAGATCTGACAAAGAGGTGAGAACCAAGGGCTGGAGTCTTCTCCAGCTCAAACCCTTGCAGGAAAGACATTGCCCAAGAACTGGTGGGTAGGGAATATGTCTACTCCTGCTTAAAGCACCCAGTAGTTGGTGAGCTGATCCTATACATGATTTGATGGTATGATCTTTAAAATGGTCAGGGAAGTATCCCAGGGTGTACTCATGATTGAACTGAAGCAGGTTGTTGGCTTCTTAAGGTGAAAACACTGCTTCAATAACAATAGAGCAGTGGACAATTTAAAGTTGTTTCAGATATCAGTCAAAGACAAGATGAAGGCAATAGAATACAAACAAGATAAAAAACAAGAAATTTTTGAGGCGTGGCTGCCCCATGGTTAAAGAAAGGAGGTAAAGCCCTTTGTTGTCAGGCTTAGCAGTAATACAGGGTATTGCTTATAGTGCCCAAATTTTTCAGTTGCATTCCTGCTACCTTGAAAATGGCCAAATAGCAAATTCTGAATATGTGCAGTTGCAGAAGTCAAAAAGCCTTGGCAAATACTTCAAGGAGGAAGTTGCAGTTATATTTCTCTTCTTCTTTCGAAGACCTGAATGGGCATGGAGGAAGAAGTGAACCTTTGGCCACAGTTTTCCTAACTTCACCATTATTTCCAATTTCCTTTAGAGCACATTATATCTACAAATAAATGGTGACTTATCTCAACAGTGGTTCAATTCTGGCACCATCAAGCAACTACAGATATTTCCTTGGATTTAGTTGTCTCATCCTCATATATGTTCCATCTGCTAAATAATTACTCTTTGTTTTCATTGGGATATAGCCACTAAAGACAGCCCAAAGCAAGTACCATGACTTGGATAGAAACTTGGATAGACAGTAGTGTGGCCAGCTGAAGGTTTTGTCCTCTGTTAACATCATACATATTTGATGTGCTGTGTTCAGTGAGAGCAATGAATATTCAGTCAACGTAAAATATATTGTAAAAGTGCTAAAATAAACTGTTAAATCTAATTGCTAAATAGTCCAATGAGCTGGTAGCTGTGTACTGCCTATTAAGAGGAGCCTTTCAATCTGAACCCCAGGGTTCGACTAAATCAAGTGCTGCCAGAAAGAAACAAGGCAGCAAGTGCCATCTGTTTTCTTTGAACCACTTTTTCACCAAGTGCTGTGCAAACATTTAATTAATTAAGCAAACATGAAAGTCTAGGAACACGCCTTCTTACATGCAAATAAGTGATAAGAGAAAAAAGAGGTAAGGCAGACCCAGTGAAGACAAGCCATTGGAGAACAGTGCTTATCACTACGTAATGTTACAAGGAAATTGAAAGCTTTAGAAATAGCCAGGGCGTAATCAATATTTGGAGTGCTGCAAATAGCTGCTATAGATTACCTTTTTAATTTTTTTGTTTTTGTTGATGGGCAATTAAAAATTATAATGGATTCAAACAGATAGAGACAAAACCAAGATTAGATCCACCTCAGAGGTCCACAGCCAAAGTTCTAAGGCCCCACCACAGGTATGGACTCAGCTCTTTAAAAAAAAAAGTCTCCCCCAAAGTTGTCAATCAATTGTGATTTTTTATTTGGTAGAAAGAGAAACTATTAAAAACACAGGGAGTAATCACATCAATTTTGCTGATTCAAGCTTATGTACATATTGATTCAATCACTTTTATATTTTATCCTGGCCCTGATCATGCATGCACTAAATATACCGATGTCTTTTCCTATGCCTATACGTGTGCATGGAAACATTCTGTTTGGACTTGATTGTGCAAGATCACATTCCACCCGATAGCAGGTAAAACTTAATGGTTTTACTAATTGTAGATGACCAAAAATAAAACCCCAACCCAACCACAAGATGTGATTCAGCTGAAAGCCAGAATTATACCATCTCTTTCAAAATCACAGCTCCTAAATAAACTGTGATCAGCCCCTAAATTTTTGAAAGGAGAAGTATTTGGATTCAAATCTCTCCCTATGATTTTATGGTGCTATCTGTCTAGATGTGTTTATGATTGTTGGAATTAGTCAGGGGTGGGATTCAACAATGTTTTGATGGGTGGGCGTGGCCTACTTGGCCTCCTGCATCATGGTGGTAGGGGGGGCATTTTTGCCCTTCCCAGGCTCCAGAGGCTTTTCTTGAGCTCCGGGAGGGCAAAAACAGTCTCCCCGGTCTCTGGAGGGTCTCTGGAAGCCAGAAATGGGCCCATTTTCGGCCTTCCCAAACTTCCAGGAGGCCTATTTTTTGCCCTCCCTGAACTTCCGCACATACCCTGCATTTACCTGCATCCAAAACGGACCACATGGGGACTTCTGGGAGGGGAGGGGCAGAGTAGGCGGGGCCAGCCAGGAGTGAGATTTGGGGGTTCTCTGAACTGTGTAGAATCTTAGCTAGAGGGTCTCCCAAACCCCTGCGAACCCCCAGCAGCCCAACCCTAGAATTAGTGCTTTGGCATAGGTGCTTTCATTTTTGGATTCCAATGAAAATTGCCACTATTCAGCTTCATTGAAAAACAATCTAACGATGTTCATTATGACACAGTGTCCTAGATTTGCATATGTTCAATGTTGGTACCATATAGCAAATGATATACAAACACCCGTAGAAAAATTCATGTAATATCATTCATTATATTAAGAGTGTCATATCTCTCTTTAAAAAAAAAGGGGGGGGTATTTCAATTATTGTAGCAGTTCAGCTCATGTTTGGGCTGTATCACTTTAAACTTCAGGAAGAGACTTACTTAAAGCTTTAATTCTATTTTTTTATAAAAATAAATTCCAGCCAAAGCAGAAAACCTTCAAACCCTGCCCCCCAAAGAGAAAACTAGCCCATTATAGAAAAAAACTTTTAGCTGCAATTTTTTCCTTGAGAGGAGACTGCAGCAAATTTGCAAAATATATTCATATTTTTTTTTTACTTTAGCAGAAGGCTAAGGGGAAGAATATGTGATGAAACAGATCAACTTGTCTAAGTAAGCTAAGGAATATACTACTCATGTGCTGACAATTATTATCAACCTAGACAGCTTTAAACAGAATTTAGACAAATTCATTAAGAATTATCAATTTGCTACTAGTCCTGGTGAGGATTTTCTACTGACTAAGATCAATATAAGAATAAAAAGCTGTATACTATTGCCATTCGCCATAGTTTGCTATTGACAGTTGTGTTCGCATAGATAGGGCCCTGATCCAGTCCTAAATAAATCTTAAAAACTAAATCACACACTAAAGTATAAAGCACGAGTAGCTGGTCTCATATAAATAAACCAAAGTAAAGTAAAACCACAATTTGGTTTACCGCAATATGAGAACTTGGTCTAGCACTATAAATCCCATTCAATGCTCCTAGCTAAAACTGTTTTATTACCAACAACAGCAGATCACCTGTGTCTTACAGCAACCAAAGAAAGCTTGTTTGTCTGATATTTGGTATTCTGGTTCCATTTCCTATTATCTCTTCTTTAGATAAATGAAAGTGTTTTCCAGGTTTCACTCACTCTAAATCATCAATGGCAAAATAGTCAAGGAAATAGCATTTAAACTTCCAAAGGCATTGTGTTTGGTAAAGCAATGTGTACATAGTCTGTGTCCTGCGTCATCCTAGCTGAATGTACCACCATTTGTGGATCATACAGAGAGAGTTATAACTCTCCTCTGAATTGTACACATGATTAATGAAGAATAAGTGCCATTTGTGTTCTTCCTGTGTTGTTCATTACATTGGACCATGGATACAAGAGCCTCTAAATTAGGGGTCAATTTTTCTGTGACAAGTTGTATAAATGACAGACATTATTACTATTATTACCTTTATTATCGGAGTACAAGATGTGTACAATGAAATTGGTTGAGCCTCCCTCCTTGTACCCCCAACAAAACTCACAGTGAGGACAGAAGTCCCTAACCCAGTCTCAATCTTATTACACTATGTGACCTTGTTGCACAACGCGCCGGCCCCACAAGTCTATCATACTATGTTGACATGAACTTATTTTCCATTCAGAAGTCTGACAGCCCATGAGTAGAAATTGCTCTTCAGCCTGTTGGTGTGGCTGGCTATGCTTCTATATCTCCTACCTGATGGTAGGAGAGTGAAGAAGTGCTGACTGGGGTGTGAGTTGTCCCTGAAAATTTTCCTCACTCTTCTAAGGCAGCAGGCCCTAGCAATGTCATCTAGTGTTATCAGGGAACAGCCCACGATGTTTTGTGCTGTGCTTACTATCCTCTGTAATGTCTTTCTATACACGGCTGTCAAGCCAGCATACCACACTGTAATGCAATATGAGAGGATGCTTTCTATTGTGGACTGGTAAAAGGAGGTCATCAATCATTGTTCCACTTTATTCTTTCGCAAGACCCTAAGGAAATGGAATCTCTGTTGGGCCTTTCTGGCCACGACCCAACACAACTAAAAGGTCCATTCTAGAAGCGACTCCATCTGAGGGTCCTATTTAAAGGAGGAAACTCTCTCCATACAGCCCTCCTCGATGCACAATCAAGACATGTTTTCAACTGGGAATTACAGAAATATATGAGGAGGTGTTTAAGCCTGGTCCTGTCATGAGAATGGAGTGACCTTTTTTGTTAGGGGGATGAACAAAGACTGGGTGGAGGACTCTCTCGTCTAAGAAAGAAAAGAGCCTGGATGTTCCTGGGACTTACAGTAACTATTGCCTCAGAGGAAACACATACCTGCTTTATTGACTAAGCTGTTAAACTAACTTTCTTTCTTTCTTTCTTTCTTTCTTTCTTTCTTTCTTTCTTTCTTTCTTTCTTTCTTTCTTACTTTCTTTTCTTTCTTTCTTTCTATATTTATTTATTTATTTTGTCAAGCAATTATAAGATAACAGGTATAAGTATAAACATAGTTATGGATACATGAAATTGATACATATAAGAAAAATAAAAAAAGAAACAATAGAACAGGGACAGTAGGCACGTTGGTGCGCTTATGCACGCCCCCTACAGACCTCTTAGGAAAGGGGTGAGGTCAATAGTAGACAGTCTAAGGTTAAAGTTTTTGGGGTTTGGGGAAGAAACCACAGAATCAGGTAGAGTATTCCAGACATTGACCACTCTGTTGCTGAAGTCATATTTCCTGCAATCAAGTTTGGTGTGATTAACCTTGAGTTTGTATCTATTGTGTGTTCTTGTATTGTTATGGTTGAAGCTGAAGTATTCATTGACAGGTACTACATTACAATGTATAATTTTATACACTATACTTCGATCTTAGAACTTCAGACAGCATTTTTTTTTTTTTTGCCACTGCAGCAAAATAGTGGCAATACTCCAAGAGCTCTCTGGATTTGGGGGCAGAGATGCTAAGAAAGATACCTGAATCAAAATGGTACAACTGCTTTTCAAAGCAAGGACTGGAAGACAAAATGCCTTCAACAGCTAGCAGATCCAGTGCTCAGGAGGAGGTGAGCTCCAGAATTTGCTGTTCCACCTTGGCTTCTGTGTGCCTTGACTTCCATATGCCACCCCAGTGGCACTCGTAATCCCAGCTTTCTCTTGATTTGGAGGTTGAAGGCAACTGAACACCAATGTCTGGAAGCCACAGCAGGAGATAATTGTAGCTTTTATGCCCAGGTTATTTAACTTCCTTAAATACATTAAATAAAACATTGGTTGTCTTAAAACATCTGGTGTCTATTCTGGGACAGTAATATTAATTTAACCAGTCCCATCATTTGATCCAACAAGTTTCCAAACAGATTGTCTCAGGCAATGCAATATAGGAAATCACCACCCGAGATCCCAAAATGTTTTGATTTTCTTTTCTGGTTAGAGGAACACAAGCCAAATGTTCTTCATTCATGACTAATTGGATGATTCTTAACTTAAAACATAATTGGTTAATTCTCTGTTGACCATAGAAATCCAGAAATACTATTTAAGCCAATTTTCTTGAGCTGATGAGTCCCAACTAACACCCATTTAAAGTTGCCTTTGTCCTTTTTGGACAGTTTTAGAAAAAAACATTGAGATGCAGCTGCCTTTTCTTTTGATTTACTGGAATAGCTTGAGGCCCAGTTTGAACTCAGAAGTATTCTTGGAGACGATACAAAAAGAACTTTGTAGTTTGCCTGCTTCTTAATTCTCTTTCTCTCTTTCTCACTCACATAGTAATTTTAAAAACTCTAAAATACAGGTAGGGAAGGAAGCTAGGAAATGGCTTTTTCAACTAGTACTGGTAATATATGTCTGGGTCTGGGAGTGACAGGTTTACATCACATGTCAAGCATTATAGCAGTTATTGATAGATTTATGATCCATGGATAAAGGATAAGACCTCTATGATCCATAAATAAAGTCCTCTATGGCTATCATGATTGAGAGTGATTTTTCTCCTGTCAGACAGCATTACTGCAAGCAAATTGGTGACCTCCAGATTGCCAACATTACAGTGTTCATTGTCATTAGCCATGTTAATTGGGGCCAATGTGAGTTGAATAGCAAAATCTCGAGAAGGCACAGACTCTCTGGTCCTACTCTTAAGTTATGCAGAATAATAAATGAAAAAAAGCTATCAGTTACTTAATGTATGTGTCTGAGGGAGATGGGTGGTTCAAAAATGTGAAAAATAAATAAATTGAGGGACATGACTACATATGTTAAGTCTCCCATCAAAGCCAGAGCAAGATTAAAAAACATATTGATAATTGTCATACAAAACAGTGTTTTTAAAGAATATTTGGTAACACTGTAGATCTTAGCAAACTGAAAAAGAATGCCATTGATTTACTTTTTCTACCACCAGCACCCTATGAGGACAATAATTCACTTTTTTTCATTAATTTCTGCCTAAATGGAGCATTCATGCCCAATTTATCTTGCCTGCTGAGTTGAGAACCGTGCCTTTAGATTCCATCTCTTCTGATAAAATCAGGACCAAGCAACCTGCAATTTTGTTCCACTGTAGGAGGTACTTAGGACCCAGTAGACTTCTCTCTGTGAATGATAGACAGTGCTTTAAAAGGCCACGCAGAACTCAGATGTGACAGCCTGTGCCATCTACAGTGAAGAAACAATCAGCAAATGCTACTGCAGGAGTTATAGCAGCAATCACTCTACCCTGTTCCAATTGCAGAGAATCTAACAATATTGGGAATATGGAACACCTTCCCAAAGGTGTGCATCTTCACCAGCCTGTCTTCAAGATGTAACTGCTTCTCCTACAGCAGTAAAGAACCTTGATTCCACAAACAAAGCTGGTTATTGCAAGCAGTGGGACAGCAGTCCTTGTTCCCTTAAAGGTGTTGGTTACAACACCGGCATGCTGCCCATGAAAGATGAACATTTGAGACAGCAATTTTGAATACCACTCAGTGGTTCTAGACCATGTCAGGCAGCTATGAAGAGCTCACTAATCAGAAGAAAACTAAATCTGGCATTTCTGCTGGCCACAAAAGAATCTGATGGTGAACTGGAGTTTGGTAAGCCACTTCCTCATGGGATGTTCTGGGAAGGTTGAAAATGGCTGGGTTTTCCAGAGTAGACTTTTATGGTGAAGGGTCTCGACCTTATTCACAGAACTGTGAATGTACTTAGATCACAACATTTTCCAGGATAACTGTGATCTATTTTCTTAGCTGCTTCCCCCCCTCCAAATAATATGCAGAGAAAGAAAATGGTTGCAAATTCCTCTTGGATGGATATGAAGCTATCAGTCTGGAAGCACCTTGAGTTGGAAGTAATGGGGATCATCAGAAGTTTTGTTTTAAATGAAAAGAAAATCCTATTTTTATTTCAAGTGGGTCTTTGGGCAAAAAAAGGATCTCTTTCACATTTTCCTATTTTAATTGTAATATGTTTTAGGTTATTGACTTCCAGAAAAGACAAATGTATTTATGAATGAAGTTTTGTATAAGGCCCGAGTGAGTCTTTATTAGAAAACTCATCTCTGTTAAAGAAGGAAGAGTTTCAACTGAAACAAGTGTCAAGAACTATGAAAATGAAGGTAGTGGCAAATCATTCATTTCATCTTAGGAGAGACTTGAAAAATTGCTTGGGTTTGCTTAGTCCAGTAAAAAAAAGCAAAGTTAGGTTAACAAAGTGGGAGATAATTCTTATAAGTTTACATACCAGATCTATTGCCTATGTACTGCTCAAAAGCATTCTAAAAAGAAGGTTTTAAGGCAAATCATACTCTAAGCAACCTTAGTGAACAACTGTTTGAACAGGATCTATATTACAGAAAAACTAAATGCATAGGTACAGAATAGGCAGTACCTAACTCAACAGTAAATAACTGTGAGACACATCTAGGTGTCACCACTTGAGTATGAGCCAGCAATGTGCTGCAGCTGCCAAAAAATGCCAGTTCAGTCCTGGGCTGCCTCAACAGAGAGATAGCATCAAGATCACGAGATGTAATAATACTGCTTTATGCTGCACTAGTGAGGCCCCATTTGGACTATTGCATCCGGTTCTGGTAACCATGATACAAAAAAAGGTGCTGAGACCCTAGAAAGTGTGCAGAGAACAAAAAAGATGCTAAAAGGTCTGGAGGCTAAATCATATGATGAATGGTTGAGGGAGCTGGGTATGTCTAGCTTATTGAAGAGAAGGGTTGGGGATGGGGGGGACATATAACTGTTTTCCAGTACTTAAGGGGCTGTCCCAGAGAAGAAAGCACCAGAGGGCAGGACAAGAACTAATAGGTGAAAGAGAGATCCAATCTGTAAATAAGAAGAAATTTTCTAATAGTGAGGAACAATTAATCAATGGAATAACTTGCCGCCTCGGGTTATGGGTACTCTATCACTGGAGATTTTCAAAAATACTCTGGACAACCATTTGACTGGGATTGTATAAAGTCTCCTGCCTTGGGTAGGAGGTTGAACTAGAAGATCTCTACAATCCCTTATAGGCCTGTGATTCTACTTTCACAACAACAGGAATTACAATTATAGATCTAAAAGAATCTAAAAGAAATAATTCTTTGTTTCAGACCAACAGTTTTTTCTTCCTCTTGGTGGGTTTTAAAATTAATGCTATTGTGGATCTCTGGACTTGTGGGGAACCTTTGTCTCATAGCTGCCATAGATAGAGATACAGAGATTTTGAACTCACTCTAAGATGTCATAACTCTCTTCCATGGCTGTTTATCAGCAAAGAAAAAAGAAAGAAAGTAGATAGGGTCAGGCAGTGCAGGAAGATATTCAGAGGAAATGTGAATTATAATTGAAGAAAGTTTCCAGTATAGTTCATTTGCCACTAGGAAGGCAAGTTGCTTTTTTATTTAAGTTTTAAAATGAAAACTTAACATGGATTGCCTCTTCAGAATATGATGAATATGTCTTCTTCCCCAGCTCCAGACTCTAGATCTTCAGCATTTTTTTCTTAATAGAGATGTTTCAGTGAGATTTCAATGAGAGTATCTCAGTGATGAGACCTTAGACTAAAGACTCCTTTGCATCCCACTTATACAGGCTGTTACCATGCCAGAACGAGTCACAACTGAAAGCTTCCAAGAGTGCTATTGTAAGGCAACAATCATGCTCTCAAGAAATTCATTACCAGAATACTGGGTATAATAGACTACAAAAATCAGGATGAATAATATTTTGAAGTGATGTGGAACAGTTGCTCTGGAACAGAAGTTCTAATGAGGACTCAGCCATTCTGTCTTTAATATCCAACTCCCTCTATTGTCAAAAAGCAAACATCCAAAAGAGGGAAGAGTCAGGTGTGTATGGTAGTTTAAGCTTATTCATCTATGCAAATGATAAAAGAATGAAGGTAAATCTAAAAGCATGATCTGTACTAGGATGAAAGATTGGGAGCGTTACTGAAAGCTATCAAGGATGAGAGAGTCTGAATATGGGCCATAGAATTTTTGGTAGTGTCAAATGTAGAACTTTGGAAAAATAGAATTGGAACAAAGAAAAACTGTGCTGTCCCAGCCAGTCTATGGGAATTGGATAGTTACTTAGGAATTATGAGTTTAAGGGAAGGCATCATGGTAAATGTAGTTAAAGGTATCCTGGGAAATGTAGTTTATGTCACGTGGCCACATCTGTAATCCTGATTGGTCACTAAATTGACCCTCGAGGGGTTGGGGGAAAGTTTTCCTCATTCTTTGTCTGAACTCTTTAACTCATGGTACCTTCTTTCTATTGCTATGAGGTGGGTCAGGAGATAGCCATCTTTTACTACAAGGCAGATATACAAAGGATTGGTCATAAAAGAAGAACTTTATAACAAACGTGAGTTATGAGGATACCTAATGAACCAATAAATGTTCTTTGTTATGGACGTCTTGTTGAGTTATCCATCTGCATCTGTACAGTTTATGAAGCCACCTCTGTACAAGATACAGAAAAAAAACAGTGAACAAAATGACAGCAAAAGGAGAACAGTTGCAAGAAGGAAAACAAATGAAGATTATTTGGAAACTGGGAAGACAGGTTTAATTTAATCCTTTCCTCATTAAGCTCATTAAGTGATTTGGGACCAGTCAATATCTTTTATCTAATAGACTTATTGTTGTATGAAAAATTGAACAAGAACTTGCTATGAACGCTGGGAAAAGCAGAATAAGTAAATATTCAGTCCAGGAGATGAAACTTATAACAGCTAATTAGCAATATATTTCCAGGAGATAGCAGTGTTGGAAATAATAATTGTGTCCTCTTCCTTGCCGATAAACTTGATAAAGTTTATCAGGAAATTCCCTCCTGATCTCTTAACGGAAATGAAAGCAGCAGTGAATAACTGCAAGTAGTATTCTTGGCACAACATCTATCCCTGTGCAAGCAATGACTTCATAATGCAGACATTTTCCTTTCAAAAGGAAACTTGTAAAAATTAGGATGGAATCTCCTTTTGACATTACAAGCACTAAATTAATTCAGATCAAAGTATTAGCATAAAGCATGAACTTTCATAGACAATGGGCCTTTCCCTTTTTGTGCTTATCACTTATTTATTTATTTATTCAATTTATAACTTGGACTTGCCTGGGTAATGATGTCTTTCTGCCATGTCCTCATGATGCTACATTAATCTTGACCCCACCCATACCAGAAACACCTTCAAGCCTTTTTTAACTATTCTAATTATGATGTAATATCCCCCCTCCTGAAGTAAACAACAGCATACAGCAATTTTACCGTTGACCCCTGGGAGTGAGGCCAGCCCAGTCTAACCATTTGAGACTGGTGCAGCCATATCAGCTCTCCCCCTGCCACAGGGTGTTATCTTCTAGGGCAGGGGTATCAAACTCAATTTCATTGAGGGCTTGTGGTTGATCTCAGCTGTGGTTGACCTCAGGGGGCCAGCTCAGCATGGTTGACTGGATGAGCATGGCCAAGTTGACACCACTCACGGGGCATGGTTGACGGTGCGGGTGTGGCCAACTGGGTGGACACCACTCCCCAAACTGATGGCATGTTTCCTCTTCATACTGGATAGACTGGGCCAAAGCCATGCTGGCCCAGTGTTTCCTCTTCATATTGGGTAGACGGGCTAAAGCAACACAGGCTGGCCCCTGCATTTACCAGGACAGCCCTGCAGGCCGGATCTGACCACATTGGTGCTGGATGTGGCCTGCGGACCTTGTGTTTGACACCCATGTTCTAGGGCCTAGTTTTAGAAAAGGCAAGATTTTGATGTGGGGAGCAATAGATGGTGTGGTAAGTCACTCAGAGGTCATCACAGAGTCACTAAGGAGGTCACATTTCAAAAGAAAAAGTTTTTTAAAACGAATCTTAGAAACCATTTCTTATTGCTGTCATTGATGTTTCCAAGTGCTTTTCCCCATCACTTTTAAAGTTATCACATAGTATTATATGGTCTGTTCATTTCACACATGCAGTCAGTTTTTTAGCACTAGTTAAAAGATCAATGTAAAAGTACTACAATGGAGCTAACTGAAGAATTATAGCAGCTTCAGAAATCTCTAGTTGAAATCAACTTTCTTATTCAGTGCAGCTGTCACACTTACTGGTGTTAAACACAAATAAAGTGCCTACGCTTGTTATTGTAGGAAATCAGTTGGAATTTTTCTTATAATTACAACAAACCTCTTACAAAAATTAAGTTTGTGGGCTACCCACAACTTCATTAGTAGTGTTTTATGTTGCACTTTTATGACAAGGGACAGAGAGTTGAAATTCAGTTCTGAATTTCCGAAAAAAAATTACAGATGGATTTTGAAATTCATTAGATATTTTCTATAGGCTAGTGTCTTAATTGGTAAGATAGGCTAGAATCTTGTTTTTAAAATCAAATAAACAGTTGCACAGCTTATAAATGAAAATGTGCAGTTACATTTGCCATATAGTTCTCCATACTATTTCAGAATGTCAAGGTATATACAATAAGTAAAGATTGAGTGAACAGTAAACTGAGAATAAACTATTGAACACAGTGAGTAGGACATCTCAGCAGTCCTGAGTCTTATTACATAGTAACTGTCTGAAAGGATCCATTTTAATTGCCTCAATTATCATTGAGCTGGAAGGAGAAAGTCACAGCTGGTGTAGTAATTAAAATAACAAATAATCCAGTGCTTCAATAATAGAGGGAAATGGTTGGACCCCAACGGAAATCTATCATCCATATTTTCTAACTGTCTGCATTAGCCAACTTTCTAAAGGAGAACAGTTTATGTAAACATGAGCTTACTGTTTTCTATGTCTGAGGTCATCCAACCCAAATTGCTATAATGCAAAATCTAAATAAATCATACTTAATATTGTTAAGTTAAATCACATAAGTTACTCACAAAGAACTGGTTTCTCGCAACCAGTTTCTCGCAAATGACAAAGTATACACCCTGCAGCCTAATATGTAGTATAAAATTAGCCTATGTATCATATGGATAGTTGTGATTTTTTTAGCAAGACTATAGAAATAGTTCAGTCTTTCAAGTTAACTAGGTTAAAAAACAGACTGCATGAAATATTAGAATTTGGTTATTATACCAGTAGAATATAAATAAGAGAATCTTGAAAGCCAGACAAAGATTTTCACCCTCTATTATACTAAAAAGAATCAAGGTAGGGCAACCTTGAAGTTTTTCCTCACCTCTTCTTGTTAATTGGAGTTAAAGTGATGCTTAGATAAAGATTGTTGAATTCCTCTTTCAAGACTATATCTGTGTACCTATAAAGTGATTTCCATCACCTTCTTCAAAGATTTTTGCAGTGTCCCAATCTCTCTAGCCTTTATGTGAAACAATCAAGATATCTCACTGAAGGCAATGAAATTTCATTTCATCCTATCCCACTCATTATTTGGTTAATGCTTTTTTAAAATTTCTTCTACAGGAATTGAAAGATACTAGAAAAAGACACAGCCATATTGACATGCAAGCTAGGCATCTCCCCAGCATTTCTTGTTAAAGGCCAGGCTGCCTAGAAATAGACTTCCTCAGAATGATGGTAAACAGAACTAGGATTAACTCTACTCATGGACTTGATGCTTTTGGAGTAACTCAGTTCCAGGAGGCCATTGGTGTTTTCTTCATGGTTATGCTGAGTATCATTGCTTTGGTTGCCAACACAGCAGTTATGGTTGTTATTCTCAAAACACCTCTCCTGAGGAAATTCATCTTTGTCTGCCATCTCTGCCTAGTGGATCTGTTGTCAGCAATTTTCATCATGCCCCTAGGGATCATCTCCAGTTCCACGTGCTTCAACAGAATTTTGTACAGCATCGCTGAGTGCCAAACATTGATCTTCTTGAATGTTTGCTTCATCAGTGCTTCCATTCTCACTATCTCTGTTATCAGCATTGAACGATACTACTACATTGTCCATCCCATGAGATATGAAGTCAAAATGACCACTGGGCTGGCCGTTACTGTGGTGGTGTTCATTTGGATTAAGTCTATGTTGGTTGCTACCCTGGCATTAGTAGGCTGGCCCCAAGACAATGGTGCAAGCAGTGCCAGTAAATGTACTGTTAACTGGAGCCCTGGAGCCCACAAGAAGATTTTTGTGATAATCTTCAGCCTTCTCTGCTTCATATTGCCCAGTTTAATTATCTTTGCTGTATATGGTAGCATCTACAAAGTGGCCCGCATTGCATCCTTGCAGCACATTCCTGTCCCATCCTGGACAGCTGCACCCAGACAAAGGTCAGAGTCCATCCATAGTCAAGTCACCATCATCACAACCAGGAATGTGCCTCCAAGGGTGTCCCCTGAACGCTTCTTTGGTGGGAATAAAGCAGCCCTGACCTTGGTGCTGATCGTAGGCCAGTTTTTCTGCTGCTGGCTTCCTTTTTTCTCCTTCCACCTCCACTGCTCCTTCCATTCTTCCCCTTCAGTCCCGGATTCCATTGAAATAGTTGTGACCTGGCTTGCCTATTCTTCCTTTGCGATCAACCCTTTCTTCTATGGATTGCTAAACCGTCAAATCAGGGAAGAGCTGGCCAAGATGGGACGACACTGCCTCAGCAAGCCTCTGAACCAGGACTTTTGTATCTCCAGCCCAGAAGGCTCTATTCATGAGAACTTCCTCCAGTTCCTTCAAAGGACGAGTTGCACATTTGAGAACCATTCCAGCTATGCTAATTCCAGCCCCAGGAACACTTTGGACCAAACTACTTTGGGATTCAGAATCCCAGGACAAATCCCAGAAGAAACCAACTGAAGAGAGAATGCTGTGTTGTGTCTTTTATCATTTCTGTTTCTTTCTTCCTGGCTTGGCATTTATCTTCTCCTGCACTGAAAATACTGAACAAGCTTTCCTTATGGGAAGGGTTGTCAGCTGAGCAATGGCTTTCTGTTAAGTATAAATGGAAATGTATTACATGAGTTGTCAGCATCCTCTTTCTTTCCAGTGGCTAGCAAGAGTGTTAAGTGATGACTCAGAAGTATCAGTCGTACTAATAAGCAATTGTACTGAACTCACTATGATAGCTGTGTGCAGAGACTTGTCACCTTAACAATACTTGCAGAGGCTCTAGAGAAAATATTTTATGTGCGGGGGAGGAGGGTGTCAGAAAATCCTCCAAAGTGCTTTCCTAAAATACAATTAATCCCAAGTCAGCACCGAGGGTGGTCTTTCTTCCTATTCACATAGTGTATGGGCGGATTTAGTTTTATAATGCAATGCTTGCTTGCTTTGTATACTTAAGGCAAAGTTGCTTTGTCCTTAAGAAAATAATATGTGCCCCAATGCTGTGGAACAGAGTTGCCCAGTCTCCAAAAATACAGGCCAGTGATAGACTTCTTTGACTTCTTTAGTATGACGAAGGGGAGAAGACAGACTTGTGGATATGATTATGGTCAATGTCACTGATAAAATAGCTATCCTTGCTTCCATAGTTGAAGAAGAAAGGTATAAAGTTGTAATTTTCAATAATTTGGTGCTGTAGAGAGAACATTCAGATTTCGGATATAATTCCGAAGAATAATAAGATAATGTTCTCTGAATCACATTCAGCATATAAGAACTACTGTCTGTTTCTTGTACAATAATAACTTGGAAAAAGTTCTAATACAGAGGTTTATAATAAAAAGCAGAAACCTTTACACTTGTGGTGGTTCTTGAACTTTTTAAACTGCAGAAAACTTCTGTGTCAATTCTATTTTTTCCCCGTTCAAAACTAATCCTGAAGAAAAGTAAAATAAGACAACCTTGAAAAAAGATCTCTTGAGAATTAATGCCATTTCTTCTGAGAAACTGTTTCACAAATCCAAACTGCCATCTAATTTTTCCACTTCCCCTCCAAATCGCAGGTTAAACTAGACTGCCTATGAATGAAGATGGAAGGCAGAAATCGTCATACTGCAAGGGAAGATTGGATCCCTATGATTATTGTGTTGGTTGTTTCAAATAAGCAACTATTAGTATTCTTAGATTTGTATGGGTGACAGGTGGTAACTGCCACTTTCCAAGGCAGAGAGGAACTTTTAATAATTACAAGCCTTTTTAAAAGTAGTATATTCTGTGTAATTTCTTTATTTTAGGTAAACTTCTTAACTTTTTAACCACAGTAGTCACCTACATCTATATCTTAATGCAGACTTCTAGGCAAATGCCCTTGAAAAAGTGAAACTCAGTATATGTAAGCAGGAACCAAATAATGCCGATTGAACAACTCTCCATCTTGATCTCACCACTTATATGTCACATCAAACCAATCAAGGGTGTATTTTCCAGTGCCAGCTCAAGGGTATGTGATGACCCTAGGCCACATTGAGTGATGCCTCCACTCCTACTGATGCAACTATTTTCTTTTATCTTAAAGCAAGCTCTGGTGCTTTCTTTTCAGATTAACGCCAACTCACTTGGAATGCCTTTTGGCACAAAAGAAGTGCATCATTTTAACCTACTCTTATGAGCCATTTAATCACTCCCAACTTTGTGTCTATTTTAACTCTTATTTTTCCAGATGCACTAAGATAGAAATTCCAAATTAGAGCCGCTTGGCTCTCTTTTAATCCTCTCCTACTGAGGATCCAAGATCTAGAATGTGTAATGTGTATCTTAACAATTCTTTGCTAATACAGTACAAGCAAAACTTGGAGAGATTTTTGAGCAGTTCTGTTTGATTTTTCTGTCTCTGAAGGAGCTTTGTATTTGAAGAGTGAGCTGTGCAAAAGCAGACTTTTAAGTATCAAATTGATGTGAATGTAGAATTGTCACTCTGATGGGAACCTCCAGCCACATCACTGAGACTCATTCAAACTGTACTGACCTATTTGATGAATCCTTTGATGTCTATAGGGAAGGACACCCTCCCCAAGACATCAGTGGTGGCATGCCAACTGCCCATCATTTGGCCCAGATCTGGTTCTATTGTGGTCCTTTTTCTGCTCGTGGGATGAATTTAGATGAGAATAAAAGGAGTAAATACATCTCCCAGTACTTACTGAGTCTAGCTTCATTATAAGAAGTAGATTTGATCAGCAGAGTTTGTTAGAGTTTGCAGCAGAAATTCAAGTCCAGAAAACACACAGAAGACTGATTCAGCAGGATCAACTTCTTTATAAACATATTAACATATTGGAGTAAAGTTTACAATACCAGTAGTTTCTTTAAACATAACATAAGCACAAAGAGCAAGCAGCAGCAGCTCAAAGCAGATTTCAGTTTCAGTTTTGAATTCTCAGCAAAGCACACAGAGCCAAACAATACCCAGGATGTCAGCTCCCATTGGCTGGTCTGTTGCCATGCTTACTCACTTGCTGACTTTGTTAACCATGTCTCTACCAGTTAATGAATACACTCTGACAGAGTTGGTGCTGCTCAGAAGCAGGGTGAAAAATATGGACAGACATCAGATCAGGACTAGGGTTTATCTTGTTGTTCCATTGAGCCCTGTTGGCTCAGTGGTTAGAATGAGGTACTGCAGGCTGCTTCCGTTGACTGCCTGCAATTTGGCAGTTTGAATCTCACCAGAGTCCATGTTGACTCAGCCTTCCATCCTTCTGAGGTTGGTAAAATGAGGACTCAGATTGTTGAGGGCAATAGGCTGACTCTGTAAACCACTTAGAGAGGGCTGTAAAGCACTGTGAAGCGGTATCTAAATCTAAGTGCTATTGCCAGTGCTATTCCTTCTGCAGTTTCCTATGTGCTTGTACCCAGCTTGGTGTCCCATTTATGAGCCAAGGTTCATAGGACTGCCTCTTCTGCTTTCTCTGTCTGTGACCCAAATACTTTACTTCCTTGGTCGTAGAAATGCATAAAGGATATAAAGAGCTACAGAAGATACAGGTAGTCCTGGATTTACAACATTTACTTAGTGACCGTTCACAAGTTATGACACTGAAAAAACTGACTTATGGCTGTTTTTTAGTCTTATAACCATTGCAGCATCCCCATGGTCATGTGATCAAAATTCAGCTGCTTGGCAACTGTTTCTTATTTATGATGGGTGTAGTGTCCTGGGGTCATGTGATTGATCCCCTTTTGCGACCTTCTGACAAGTCAATTAAGCCAGATGTCAGCGTTCCAGCGAACCTCCATTCCAATCAGTAACTCCGAGACAAGCATAATCTCAAAAGTACCTTTATTAGAATAGCACCTGGCACATCTGTGGAATTTCAAAACTAAAAGTTTCCTGGACTTCCCACAATGTCCCAAACTACAATCCATCCCCTTTTCTCCCATCATCACATCACATGGACCAATCACGATCTGTCCAAGTGTAAGATCCTTTTTCTCTGCTACGCCACGCTTAATAACCTTGAACTAAGAAAATAATTTTATTTTGTCTACTTAGAACTACTCAATTGAAATCATCCCCCTCCCAACTTCTCAGGCTATGTGGCAGTGTGGAACATGGCTTCCAAAGCTGACACCAGATTCACTTTATAACCAGGTTACTAACTTAACAACTGCAGAGATTTGCTTAACCATGGTGGCAAGAAAGATCGTAAAATGGGACAAAACTCACTTAACAACTCTCGCTTGGTGACAGAAATTTTGGACTCAAACTATGGCCGTAAGTCGAGGACTATCTGTATAGTATCCTTTTATAAATACATAAAAAAGTATCATTTTTAAGGATACTTTTTAAAAAAGGAAATAGACTCTCTCCCTTTCTTAGAGTTTCCATTGGCAATTCGACTGGCATCTGCTTGTCTAAGAGAGCAGATTCTTTTAATCTGAAGAGGGCAGGGAATAAACCCAGACTGCCTTCATACATAGTGAAGGGCCAGGACCAGACAGACCAGTCTGTCAGGACCAGTAGAGTTCTGTCTCTTATTTAATACCATTATGATTGCAGTGTTCTGACCCAAATCTTGTTCCAAGGAAACAAATACCAAACAGAGGTAAAAGCAAAACCTTTTAATGCTTCTTTGCAAATTCCGTTCATTCACAGTTAAAAGGCTATGAAAACTAATTGTCTCTGATAAGAACAAGCCTTGCCAAGGTTGTGCAAGGCTGCCAAGAACACTAGATTAAGTTGTCAAGAAATATTCAAAACAAAAAGTCTCCAAACACAAACCAGGATAGTCCGAATGTCCACGAAGCTTGAAGAGCAAGAACTTCTTTGCTTCCTGCAAAGAATCCCAGTCTCTCAGGCTGGCTTTTATCTCTTAAGGGAGGGGCCATTACTTTGCAGCCTTAATCCTGACTCACCCATGCTGCTGCAGCTGCTCTTTCCTTTGAACAGCCCTGCGCACATGCACACTGGGCACAGGCTCCTCAGGGACCTCTTCATCACTGCTGCCAGCCTCCACAATCTCCAAAGGCAGCATTCCACTCCCTGATGGTCCTGGCCCCATCCCTGCATCACACAAGGCCCCTCATCCAAGGCCTCATTCTCCGAGGCCTCAGCCATCCACACCTGATGCCGGCGAACCATAACAAGTGGTGACTGCAAAAGAATTATAGTTGGGGAAGTCCAAGGACTTCTGAAAAAGGAGCTTTGGCAGCCTCCATCAAAATAACAAAATGGTTGCAAACAACAGCTGTATGAGTGGTGAAAGATCCTCCCTTATGGCCTTTTGGCGTTGGAAAGCACAGGAAGGAAAGTTGTTTCTTCCTTCTCCAAAGTTGTTCAAGAATGGACTGGAAATGGAGAGGCTGCTTCTGTTTTATCTCAGTTCAAAACAGAATTGTTTGGGGAAGGGGGTCTCTCACAAAGAAAACTTACACAAAATATGGAAATGGGATGCCGGGGGCATTTTTTTTTTTATTTTACAAGATTTGTTTTCTTCTTCTCTTAGTTTGATCCAGCTACCACAGTAGAATGTTCAGTGAGAAAATCTTTTATATGCCCTTTGAAAGGTACCTCCCAAAAGCATGTGGGCCATTCTTCCCTTTGATGTTTTATTATCTGGAATGGTATTCCCTGTACAGAATAGAAATAGCACCTTGGATTTACAGTGACTGGGTAGCCAGTCCCTTGATGACAGACACAAACCTCATTTCTTGTTTCTCTCCCTTAAGCCTTATTTACGATGCAGTATGACAAATGTCCTTTTCCTTCCCTGCTCTCATTCAAGCCTTGAGAAACGCAGAGTGGAATGGTAATACAAAGTATATTTATTGGAAATACACATTCTCTCTTTCTCCCAGGTATTTTAAAACAAATAAAGCTGTTCCAAAATGTTGTTTCAATTTATTATTTCTCACTAGTTTCTCTTTTCTGTGGCATAAAGCAGCGTTGGCAAATTGTGAGGACTTTGTAGCTACCTTTACTAATGAGTTAAGAACAGTATACTTTCTCTCTCAATTCCTGATGAATATGTCAGATTTGGGTAGCCTAAAGAAGAAACTAAAGGAAAATAGGCTATGTGATAATAAAAACAACCAACAGGAACTTTTAAAAGTTATTTATTATAATATACTTCGTTTTGCAGAATACAGAGAGAGACTTTCTTTCTTTAAAGCTCTTTTATTGAGAATCCTCTTTGTTGAGGCACATCCAGGGACACGAATGAGTCAATGACTGATAACAAAAGATGAACTGCCTGAGTCACAACTAATAGAAGAAAATATTTGTACCAATAAAGAAAAATATTTGTAGCTCAGACTTGTAATGAGGGGTCCATGATACTCTCTGAGCTTGATGCTTTTCTTACAGACATGTCATTACCCAACTAGGAAATATCACCTGATATTAGCTAGCACTGATGATGTTAACTAGTTGGATAACAAAATATCTGCAAGAAAACAACCAAGCTGGAGTGCACCAAGGACTCCACAGGAGTCACAATATTGGAGCGTGCAAGATCTCATATGTGCAGTCAGAATCTCCAACGAAAGGAAAGTAAGGCAGCCACCTGCAGCATGATGTTCTCCATCTGTTGGAACTGCAACTCCCAGAATTCCTTGATCCCATTCCTTTTGCAGTCTTAGCACTTTTGTCAGGGTAACAAGCATTGTGACAATGCTGTTTATTGCACGGCATCTATGTTTTGATAGTATTTTCCTCATTTATCATGTTTTAGTCAGGAATTGGCCCTCATGGTATGAATGTGCTTTTGAATTGCAAATGGCCACCATCATTGTGGGAACCCTTCATTCTCTCTGAGCTTAGTTGTTTTCCTGCAGTTGTTTCATTATCCATTCAGCACTGATGATGTTACTTAGTTGGATAATGAAACGTTTGCAAAAAACAACAACCAAGCTCAGAGAGCATCAAGGACCCCATAGTTTAACTCTGAGCTACAAATATTTTCTATGGGACTGCCATCATATCCTTCCCAGTGGCATCGGGTAACTTTCATTACAATTGTATTTGTAGCCCTAGCTTGCTAACTGCAATTGTAGTCCTAGCTTGCTACCCTGTGTAAGTAAGAAATAGTTTATCTTCTGTTATCACACTCGTACTTGTGTGTGGCATCTTGGCCATTTCACTTGGAGTTCACTTTGTAACAGGAGAGCACAACTTCAGGAAAAGTGTTAAGTGGCTTGCCAAGCCACCTACTTTCCAAACCCAGTCAGCTGGAGTTAAAATGAAGAGTAAATGTGATTAAATGAATCACATGTAATTAACATGAATTAACACATGGTAAATAAGATTTTTTTTATTTCATTTATTTTCAAAGTGCATATCCATTTACATTTTTAACAGTGCTGTGTTTACGTATTTTGACATTTATTTTCCATATTGAACTTTAGTAAATAAGATTATTCGGGATGTAGTTCAGAACTCTTACCCTTTCTAACTTTTCTTTAGAATGATAATTTGGAGGCATCTGGGGAGAAAGGCTTTTCCTGCTTCTGCTGTTTCTGGGAGCTGCATAGGCTGTATCTCCTCCCCCCCCCCCCCCCCCCNCCCCCCCCCCCCCCCCCCCGGTTTGTATTGATTCAAACATTTAGTTTTGACATGCAAAAGTGATTTTATGAAAGGAATGCCTGGGTTCCTGCATTTATTTAAGCAGAAAAGCAAAGATATCAAATCAAAGGAAGTCTGGGGAATGTTCCCCAAGACTAACATTACTGAAAATTCCCGTTAATAATGTATGTGTCTATTTTATAGGATTTCTATACTAACAAAATTGCACTGCAGAGTTCTCCCGTCTTTTCATGTGGGAAAGATGCATGGAAGTAAACTGTACCCACAAAGGTTTCTCTATAGTGCTTCCACAGGATGTGATCCCATATTATTGTATTTAAAGCAAATCCTTATGAAATACATATTTTTGTAATAGAAACACACATATAGAGTTCTGTCTTCACTGCTCCAGCTTGAAAAGGTTCATTCCTCATGCTGAGCTGCAATTAGCTTTAGCCATGATTTGCTTAATAAGCCAGAGTGGCTGAATTGACATATGATGATACCCAGTTATATCTTTTGACTCTGGGCCAGACAATGGCTCTTAAAACCCCGGGCCTGGAGGCCACATGAGTTTGGATGGGGAGAAATATATCTCCTCAATCCTACTAAGGCAGAATAGCTGGGGGGTGTTTGGTTCACCCAGATCTGAGGATATCCCATCTTAGACCTTGCTTTGTTGATGAGGGTAACAATTTGCTGTTCAATGTTGGTACACAATCTGAGGATCTCCTTGGATCTGCAGCTGGTGTTCGCTATAGCCAGGAAGATCTTTGCACAACTCTGCCTGGTGCACCAGCTTCATTCCTTCATAGATGGAAGGGTCACTCCTCATGAATGTGCTAGTCAACTCACAGGTCCAAAATGTAGCAGGGTCAGCAGTAATTGACATGTCTCAATATGTCCATGTAACATCTCTGCTTCACAAACTGTACTGTTGCTGGTTTGTTTCAGAGTATGATTCAAGATGTTGGTTGTTACCTATAAAGCCCTACATGGCATACAACCTGGTACAGGTTATGGGCATATGAAATATGGCAGGGCATGAGGAATGGGCCACTCCCAGAGAATACTCAACCAGTGTTTTATATCAGTTTTATATTCCAGCTCATTGATACCTGGATACCAGATTTTCAGTAGCCCTGGCTTCCAGCTTGCAACTGACTGTCTGAGCTCCTTGAGTCCACCTCCTGGTTGTTGTTGTTGTTCTCTGGACTAATGGTCTTGAGGGACTTCAATTTGCCTTACCTCGGAGTGGAATCTGAGGTAGCTCAGGAGTTCCTGGCTACCATTATGGCAATGGGCATCATGGGATAGTGGTCACACACCAGATGTGGTGCTCCTATCAGAGCAGTGGCTATGTGATCTTTTGCTGGTGGAGCTATTAGTTACCCCCTTGTCATGGTCAGATCATGTATTGATTACTATGGGATTCTCTGAAGCTGCAATCCACTGCAGAGAGACTGGATCCATTAGATTGGTCAACCCCTTGCAACTGATGGACCCAGAGAGATTTCAGAGGGTAGCTGGGGGCTGTTCCTGTTGCATTGCTAGATCGTCCTTCTGAAATTTATTGCTGTTTGGAATACAGGGTTGATTGAGGTGTTGGATTGGATCATGTCTATGTGACATCTCCCCTTTTGCAAATGTTGTGATTCTTCATGATTTATGGATGAGTTGAGGGAGATGAAATGGGAGATGTCTAGAACAATACTGGTGTTCAACTAAGTGCAAATTTGATTAAGACCATCAGAGGCCAGTCTTTTAGCAACAAAGACAGTGAAGTGGCAATGCTATTCTGCCCATGTTGTGCCTTTAGATTGCCACCCCACAGACCGGTTTGGGGTGATATCAGCCCTCTTGAGTAAAATGGAGCAAGGAAACCTTTTTTCTTCCTAGGGACTGGTGGAAGAATTTGCTCAGCATCTGTTGGACAAAATTGCTCAGATATGCTCACAGTTGGATGCTGGTCTTCAGGAGATGCCTACGGTAGTCTTGCCTGGTTATCTGGGAAAGTTTTGAATTTGTGAACAGGATCCTTAGAATGATGGGCTCAGTCACTTGCTTTTTAGATCCATGCCCTTCCTAGTTCATGAAAGTAGATAGAGGGTGTTGTGTGAATGGGACCTAGCTAGTGATTAATTTTTGACTAAGAGGATTGTTCCTTTACCTTTTAAGGCAGCTTCCTGTGCCCCCTCCTAAAGAAGCAATTACTGGATCACACAAGACAGGACTTTTGCCCAGTTATCAACTTTCCCTTGGGAGAAGGTGGTTGAGAAGATGGTTGTGTAACCCCTTCAGCAAATCCTAGATGCATCAGATTATCTGGATCCTTTTCTTCAGATTCCAGACTGGGTATGGAACAAAATCAGCATTGGCTACACTTTTGGATGATCTCTGGCAAAGACAAGACAGTGATAGGTTGTCTATCCTTGCCTTACTTGACTTCTCAGCAGCTTTTGATACTGGTTTCCTTTTGGTCGTGGTATCCTCCTGGAGCAATTTAGAGGATTATAAGTGGGAAGTATACAGTTGTGCAGGTTCACTTCTTTTATATGGGGTCCGTTCCAGTTAGTGGTGATTACATTCCCACCCTTGGCCTGTTATGTGATGCCTCACAGAGATTACTTTCCCCTCCCATATTCCACATCTACATGAGCCCACTAAGTGAACATATCTGTTGACATAGAATGAAGTATTGTCAGTATGCTGATTATAATCTTGGTCCCTGGTAAATTTAGTGACACTTGGTCCCTGTTGAATTATATGATACATCCTATCCTGGTGTCCAGGGCTGTGGAGGTCTGGATGGGAAACAACATACATCAAATGAACCCTGGCAAGACTAAGTGAATTTGGGTTCCATATCATCAGGAGCTGTGATGGTGCAGTGGTTAAAATGCAGTGATGCAGGCTGACTCTGTCCACAGCAAGGAGTTCAATCCTGACTGGCTTAAGGTTGACTCAGCCTTCCATCCTTCTGAGGTCAGTAAGATGAGGACCCAGATTTGTTGGGGCAATATGCTGACATTATAAACCTCTCAGATAGTGCTGTAAAGCACTGTGGAGCAGTAGATAAGTCAAAGTGTATTGTTATTGCTTTGGTACTGGATGAGGTTGCCTTTCCCCCAACCGACTCTGTGTGCAACTTGGAGGCCTTTTTAGACCTATGACTCTGCTCAAGGAGCAAGTGGCAGTCATGGCTAGGCGAGCTTTTGAACGACTTCATATTGTGCACCAGTTGTACCAGTCCTGGTTCAAGGGACCCCGCTCAGTCATTTTTGCCTTGGTGATTGCCTGGTTGGACTATTGCAATTCACTTTACATTGGGATGTCCTTGAAAAGTATTTGAAAAAGTTCAGCTGTTGCAAAATGCAGCAGTGTGAATAGTTATATAATGTATAGCACACATTACACCTCTGCAGCAAGAGCTATACTGGTTCTTAGTTTGCTTTTGGATCCAATTCAAGATGCTGATATTGACCTTTAAAGCATACATGGCACAGCCTCACCCCAATTTTCATCCAGCCATGTCACCAGATCTAACAGAACGGGCAGCTACATTTGGTGGGTCCTAGGCCATGGGCCTTTTTTTTTTTCCTGTGGTTCCCACATGTGGAATTTTACACCACTCCCTAAAATGAGGAGAACCTCATCACTTCTAGGCTTCTGGAGGTCCATAAGACTTGGTTGTGCAGGCAGGCCTGGGGATATCAAGGGACAAGAAAACCAATGAGATGGAACCTTTGCTATTAATATCCCTTCATTTATTAATCTTGCTTTAGCTGCCTTTATAGTTTGTTAATGCTTTAAATTTGTGAATGATAATGATTTTAGATACTTGTTGTTTTAATTTTGTTGTACCCTGCCCAGAGTCACCTACTTGGGAGATGGGAAGCAATACAAATTAGGCAAACACTTAAGGGACTGCCTGCCTCCCACAACATCTGCCTGGCTGATTCTACTCTACAGGGCTGGTGGCCTCCAGGTTCCTTTGATTGAACAATGTCATTTATCAGGATCCTGGAAGTGGGCTTTCTCTGTAAGCAATGCCTGCCCTCTGGAAAGAGCTTTCCCTTGAGGTCTGACAGACTCCAGTCCACTGTTGCTTAGAAGAGCCATGAAGATCTCTCTTCACCCAGGCCTTTGGTGAGGGAAAATGAGACCCTCGCTTCATTACATTTGCCATCTTCTATATCTTTAATGTTCTACTGTTTTGATATTTTTCTTGTTTCCTTCTTGTGAGCTGCCCAGAGTCATTGATAGATGGGCGGCATCCAAGTTTAATACTTTATTATTGTTAAAATAAATACACAAAGGAAAAATGGCTCAGTTAAGAGAAAAGGGAAGATGGAAAAATTTGTGGTTATATAGAATTGTAGAGTTCCTGAAAAAGAGAGAGATGAGAAGTTTAAAGAACAAAATGCAATGCATGAAGCGGTTGTTTCCTTAAACCTTTTTTTTTTTTGCATACCACATTAAGTGGCTAGTTCTGAAAGGGACTAGAACATTGGATACGTACGTCTACATAATGTTCCCCTTTCATTCACTAAAGGAGTCACTACCGCTGCGTTCTTGCTGCTACTGAGAGTGGGAATGCTGCCATAATGAATTCTTTTGCTGGAGCTAAAGGGGAAGCTAGCATGGGACCAATGGCAATCTGTGCAGGTGAATACCAAGGGCTGTACAATATCCATTCTATTTTTTTTAACACAGATAAATGTTTTGACAATACCAGGACAATTTGTCTAGTACAAGGCTTGGATCTGCAACCAGTTGTACATTCTCAGCTTATGTGCTTTGGCACTTTGCATGGACTGAAAGCACATCTGTGTCTGTTCTGAACTGGGTAACTATTAGGGTCATATATCTGGGCTGCAAATATTTGAACAATTACCAGGATAACAGTGAAGAATTAGAATGTCCGATATCCTTTCAATATCATCTAATATTTTTGCTGAATATTTTAAGCTTAAATCACATTTTGCGGAAAACATTTTGCTTAAAAGTTGCTCATCTTGGTACTATGGGCCCTGATGGTTAGCATACAGTACCGCGGGATACTTCTGCTGACTGCTAGCAGTTCAGCAGTTCAATTCTCATCGGCTCAAGGTCGAGTCAGCCTTCCATCCTTCTGAGGTCGGTAAAATGAGGACCCAGATTGTTCCGGGCAACATGCAGACTCTGTAAACCACTTAGAGAGAACTGTGAAGTGGTATATAAATCTTATTACTGTTGCTAAACAGACAAAAAAACCAAGCAACCCTGCGTTGCTGAAAAAATAAATTAAAAAAATCACAATGTCATGATCAAGATCCATGATCATAAGACAGAGCCATTCATTACGGTTACAAGTTACAGTATATGGCTTAGTGTGCACCAGCAATAATTCTTTATTTAACAAATCATAATCACGGTGTAGCATACTATGGGCACAAAGCCGTAGAGTCCGGATTTGTGGAAACCCCTGTTATGCAACAGGTTAACCTTGATTTTTAAAGCTTATCTAGAAATACTTGTTCTTATAGTTTCTATGATTGATGAACTTGAGTTGCTGATTTATTTTTCCATGAATCAAAATGTAACTAAGATGTGTTGGTTATTCTGAATTAATGACAGGCTCTAGAGATGTATCTTTGCCCCTTTGCAGGTCTTCTGTGAACATAGTATCGGTGTCAAGTGGAAATTTAATAAACAATATTTCCTCCAGCATTCAAGACAACAAGAAAAGTTTCACCTGCTGATTTCCTGGCTGTCAAAAAGCAGGAGTCCAGCTGCCAGGGAAAAGAAAAAACGAACAATGCTAGCCTTCACTGTATTCTTAGATAAAACATTATAAAATCTCCTTTTTTCTCCCCCTTTTATTAATCATTTCAGTGGCCAGCTAATACTTTCTGGGTTTTGCCTGACTCAAATGTACAACAATTAATTCTCAGTTGACAAAGTTTATATTTTTATTAAATCAATGATAAGTTACAAAGGAGGAAAAATATAGAATTATATGTACAGCATTTCCAAAGATAAGCCAAAGAGGATTATGGGGTAGGAAGGAAATTCCTCAGAGCCGCAAGAAAAGATGAGAGCTTTTTGCCGGGAAGTGATAGAGGGAAATTAAACAGATCTGTACCAGCCAGGGTATAATGCCAAACGAACAACTGGTTGCATTGATTTATAAGAATAGCCCCCCCCCCTTTTGCTTTTTGCTCCAATCCTTCCCTTTCTTGTGAAATCAAAATATTGGAATTCATATTGATTTACACCATCTGAGAATTTTATATCTGTAAACCTACAGCATTTCTTCGTTGATGGAAATCCTTTAACCACCATACAGCCAATGACTTCACAGGCATGGTAGCCTTTCTATACCATACAAAATGGATATTTGCAAAGCTGGGGATATGAAATAATCTTGTCAGCGGACAGATGCCACTGCCTTTCAATGTTCCTCATCTGCAGATATCCTTAAACCCAATTATCCTGATTTTTTTTTTTTTGAGTCAGCCTGGTTAATTTTTTTCCCCCAGACACCTTTGGCATCGTACCCAATTGTGTGAGCTCAACATAATCAGGGCTGTGTGAAACCTGTGATTCCTGGAGGAATCCAGCAAAAAAAACAAAAAACAAAAAACCCACAGGATGTGCTGCTTGGGAACTAGCATTTATTTAGAAAGGGGCAGGTTGATTTTCTTGCTTCTCCCATGAATTGTAAATCTGGGTACAATGCAAACAAACAAACATTCCTCTCCCAAAATTACCATGCACAAAGGAGATATGTATGCGTAGTTGCATATGCTATACAGGTCAGATAATGAACTTTTTATGGCACAGGATGTGGTTGCGTGCATGCAGAATTTTAAATATTTTTTTTTGTTTTACTTGAATGCAGACACTACATACAGCCCTGGGCTTTGCTAATGAGTCAGTTGGTTCCACAAGAGAGGCAGAGCAAAAGGCAAGTTCAGTTTCTTTTCTAGCCTGATTCACTGAACATGCACATTCCATCCAATGCTTTATAAAGATAACAGTTTGCTATTCACCTTGTAGCATTTGAATAAAGAAATACAACATGCCAACCTGAGTCAGCAGTCTGAGTCACTTTGGAGAAGCTATACTGTTTATAACCAGTTAGGAACTTGGTTGTAAAATCCTTGGCTTGGCTGTATATTTTCTGTACATTGCAAACCTGTAACTATTTATTCAGGAGCAAGCTATGCTGAATTCCTGCTAGACAGGACCTCAGTTTATTGAGATAATTACCAAATGTAGCTACGTGGTTGGCTATCTCTGGGATGACACTTTATCTTAGACAGAAGGGTCAGGATAAATTATAATTCCTGTCTCTTCACTCACATGAATTTATCTGCATTGACAAGTGCCCTCCCAATAATAATAGATAAGAGGGAATGGGGATAATCTTTTTGGAGCATGTATTCATTCCTTAAGGCTGCAATGAAAAGCTCCCAGATGTAATCTTTGTCATCTCCAGGTAAAGCTGGGAAACTTTCTGTCAAATACCTTGGAGAGCCACTATCAGCTAGCAACATAGGAGACAACATAGAACCAGAGATGGCTGGTAGTTGGACTTGTTATTAAATGGCAGTTTCCTATGCTTAAGAGTAAACAGGGTTTTTTTTATTACCGAGTAGAGCTGAACTATAAGGAATTGAACAGTATTAGTAAGTACTCATTGGAGACAACATCCCATGAGGATAAGATAAATTCAAAGATGCGTTCAGTGGCTTGATAGCTATTCTATGACCCACTAAGAAGAGATTTCCTGAGGTATCTGCCATAAAAAAGACCATGCAGTAGGTGTCTTCCATTGAGACAAAATAGAATTGGCAGCCAATGCTGCAGATTCAAATTTAGTAATACACTACACTATCTGATTAGCCTTTGCCCAGGTTTTTAGCAGGGAAGCCAAATATGCCAATGGTTGCTATGCAACTCCCTGTCAACAAAAGAGGGCCTCTGGTAAAAGTTACTCCTTTCAGTCTCTTTTTATTCTAGCCAGCTTTTAGGGGGAAGCAAAAATTCAGAACCCTGTGTGTTTGTCAGAAACAACCATGATTTTTTTTAAAAATTGAGATTCTTATATAGTTAGAATGAGATACATAAGCAGCTTCATATCAAGAGAGAAATACTTAGAACAGAGAACCAAAAAGTTTGCTTCTTGGTATGTTGCGTCATATATAAATCCTATATGCCTTTTTTCTTCTTTATCAGTCAGATTTTTTTTTCCATTTTCCCTCACTGAAAACAATCATCCATGAGATATAGCAGTGGCACAGCATATACTCTATCATTACCATTGGTCAAATAAGCTTCATCTACTCCCACAGTTGAGTTAAGAACTTTCCCAAGACCTCCAGTGCCTTCAATTTGAAATAGAGAAATTGTGTATGATTCAATTTTTCTCTACGCAAACTGGTAGATTTCCTAACAATACAACAGGAAATCAGATGGTGAGAGAAGCTGTTTCCTGAAGGAGATCAGATATGTTTAATGGAAGATAAAAAATCAGAACACTTTGCGTGTGTAATTGTCCAACGGAGGAGAAAGTTTAAGTTTAGATGGTCTTAATCACTACAGACTTCTCAGCTAGGATCAAATAGGAACTATGGAGAAGAACCAGTTCTCTCTCTTGACTCCTAGTCAGCACTGCTCTCAACAGCTGCCGAGGTTATATTCTCTCTCATCTCCTTACTTTCCAATACAATTGATTTGCCTCTCACATCATATTTAGTCTTCCCCCATGTAACCTCATTTTGGAGTGGCCTGATGTTGATGCCATCTCGTGAAGCATGGGAGGCCCCCCCCCCAATTTTCCCCNGTGGCCTGATGTTGATGCCATCTCGTGAAGCATGGGAGGCCCCCCCCCCAATTTTCCCCTCCCTGCTCCACAGCCCCACCTTCCTGCTTCAGTATGGGGAGAACTTCTGTCTCTCACCCTTCTTGCTTGCATTGGCTGTGGAGATCTTGGTCGTGTAGGTGGCAAGGTTGCCATTGTGCCCCGTGGCTGAGGAAGGGGGCAGTGTCAAGAAGGGAATGGGTTTCAAGCCGATGAAGTTGGAGAGGGAGATGGCATAGGGGGGACCAAGCAAGGTTGGGGGAGGTGCGGCCACTGCTGTCAGCGCTGGGGCTGGCGAAGGGGTGAGGGGCTGGGAGAAAGTCATGCCGAGGTCAACGGGGGGCGTCTGGGAGGTAGATTTGGCCGTCTCTAAACTGAAGAACAAGAAGGGAGAAAGAATGAGACCTGTGCATGCATGCCCATTTACATATAAAAATGCAGACATCTGTGGACATATACTTGGAAGTATATGTACCAATGTGTGCTGGAACAAGCTTGCACACAGCATAATATGCATAGGTATGGGTTAATATGTATAGTTTGCTTAATACATATATAACAGTATGGTTATGGATATGGATATGCATTCACAGAAAGACGTGTTTTTACTGGCATGCATAATGACATGTGCAACAGAATAGGTACACACACAGAAATAGTGAACAAGGTGCTCTGAAGCATTTCAGCGTCTGGGTAAGATCTTTTTCTCCAGAATCCCCCTAGGACTATGATCATACATTTACAGTAAGAAATTTTTACTGTGATAAAAGGAGCTTATTTCCTCAATCAGTGTTCAGAGACGGTTATGCTGAGGGAAGTTATCTTATACTTTTGGTAGCTCCTGTTTATATAATCAAAGCATTCCAAGGTATTTCAGGCACTTATGTGTCTTGGACCCATGACTAATGGCTTGAATCAATATCTAAATTTCACACCCTGAAACCAATTTACCTGTTGAAGCTGAAGGCGGTGAACGGCAACGGTGATAAAATTTAGCTTACTTCGATTTTGAATATGTAAAGATATTAATATATAAAATCAGTGCCAGAATGATTTCCATAAGAAAACTGACTGTATAAACAGGAAAGTGCATCCTTCAAGAAGCAGGCCATGTCCTATCAGCCTGTACCCTAGTGGCCATAATGCACAAAAAGAGAGCAACAGTTATTTTCCTGCTCCAAATCTTAAAGCATCTCAAGTGCCAGATTGTGATATACCATCCCAAATACCCTTTCATGTATTCCATTCAAGTGTTGTTATTTTGTCGATAAAAGGCAGTTATGCCACACTGAAAACAAGAGTCCTTTCTGAGCAGAACTGAAGGCTGCATCGGTACTTGCAGCTGCAAGTGGAATTTGAGGGGAAAGCAGAGGCAGCTGCCCAGAATACTGTAGCTAATGATAATAGTCTTAGGCTGGCTCATGAGAAATTCAAAGATTGGAGGCTGTCATCTAGGCTGGAGAGACAATGTGCAAAACTATTGACACTCATGGGAGTGCAGCAGGATGTTACCTTTTAACATTCCTGTTTATTAAATAAAAGGCAGAATGACTGCAGAAACTAACAACTCACCCACTATAACAAACAGTGCCTTTTGGTTCCTACAAAGCTATCCATCTAAAAGTCCCAGGGCTTAAGACACAGGAGGAGGAAGCCACAGCAGTACCTGCATTTATCTGTGACAAATGAGGTTTCCTCCCTGCCTCATCTCCCCCAGAGGCTGTATTGGCTCTTACCAGGCTGTGATGAGGTACTGAGCCAAAGTGATGCTGACTGGTGTGCCTGTGATGGTCACATGACGTTCGGAAGAACCCTCTGTCTGGTTCCCAATCTTGATGTGCGCTCCAGACATTTGCCGAATCTCACTGATCTTGCTCCCCTGCCGGCCAATGATGCAGCCAATGAGCTAAGGGGGACAAAGAAGAGGAATCATCTATAGGAGGGAAGGTTGCAAGGAATTTCATCCTTCAAGAAAACAGCTGAACTAAGTTGCATGGAGAATACTGACTCATTAAGTGATCGATTTCTTGCAGTGAGAAACAGGGCTGTTGGTGCCTTACTTACAGTAATGTTTACTTTTTAGACAAGAAACCCCCAAGATGCAAATAAATGCTGTAATGCCTTATTTCAGTTATGGAATCGATAGGCCATTCCAATCTGTCACAACCTGGCTACAGCACTATAACCAAAGAAACGCCTTGCCAAAAAGAAAAGTGACATTCAGAAACAGATGTTCCACTGATCAAAATAGAATAAATAGAATAGACTAGAATAAACCTATCATCCAATCTAGCCTGAGGCCTAAGGATAGAGTCAGATTTTATGGGCTTGTTTAAATAAGGCCAGGATGGGGCTCTATAAATCTAGAAGGAAACTGTGTTCAGAGGGCAGTTGCCTGACAGAGGTCTGCTTCTGGGTCTAACTGGATGATTATTTAATCAAGTATTTATCAATTATCTACAGGGATCCAGAATATGGCAGACTACTGGAGATAGATGATTCCTCAAATAGCCAGGTTATTTGAGGCTATTAGGCCGTGAAGAATACATGTTAACCAGCACCCAAATTGCATGTGGAACGATCACTATAGCTCGTGGGAGGGTTCTTATGGGGGCATACCATGGCACTCCAAACCGCTCACACTGTTGCATTCTGGACAAGCTACAGCCTCAAGAGCAGCTTCATGTACAATGAATTACTGGAGTCTACAAGATGATCAAAACATGAGTGAATGTCTTAAGGCCTCCCAGTTTAAGTATGGCCACAAGTGGAACACGATATAAATTATGCTGAAGTTTTCTAGCTACAACTTCCAATTGTTGCAAAAGTTATGATTCCAAGAAGACCCAAATTTTAGCACCAATCCTCGAGAGGGGAGTACAATCCTATTTGGGATTAATGATGAAACCATTCCAGACTCAAGAGGTGCAAATATTTACACTATTCAGTCTTGTCAGAGATAACCCTAAGCACTTCCTTTCCAAGCCAGGATCATACAACCTCCACATACTGGAATTAGACACAGACAATATCATTTGGCTACTCCCTAAACCAGGGGTCCCCAACCATCGGGCCCCGGACTGGTACCGGTCCGTGGATCATTTTGTACCGGGCCGCAAAGAATGAATAATTGTGATTAAAATATATATAAAAGTATGTTTTTGCGTCCAGGTGTCTTATTCTGAAAGACAAGCACTTCCGCCCTCACCTAACTTCCGCGCTAACTTCTGCGCCTAACTTCTGCGCCTAACTTCGCGGACCGCACTGCTAAAGCTAAGAAGCTCTTTACTATTGGGGAAGAATTGATTTTGCCGGTCCTTGAAAAAGTGTTTCTGCATGAAACTAGTCCCTGGTCCAAAAAAGGTTGGGGACCACTGCCCTAAACCAAGTTAATTTGACAGGTCACCTCACTAAAGTGGCCTCATGCAGATGCTAACCAGGAAAGATGGGAACACCAAACCTTAAGAATCCCACTTAAAGAGAGGATTCTGGCTCAGTTTGTCCCTCTTTGTCAACACTGACTGAACCCAACCACAGAGAAAGGAAAACCACCACAGGAACACTTTCTCTCCACCTCCTATTCCCTTCAGGCAATCCAAAAGGATACCATGATTTATGGTATCAAAACCTGCCAAGAGATTAAGAACAGAACAATTACAGCTTCTTTTGTTCTGATTCCATCAAAGTTATCAACAAATTCTAACACCATCTTGATGTTATACCCTGGTTTGAAACCAGACTGAAATAAGTCCAGATAATCTGAATCTTTTGGGGGCCACTGACGCTGTAATCTAGAGACATTCCACAACATTCCAGGGAAGGTTGGAACCTGAATGAAAATTGCCGAGGATATTTGGGCCCAGTGAAAGCTTTTTGAAGAGAGGACACTATATTCAAGGCAGGAAGTGCCACCATTCCCTCAAAGAAACACACCACACTGAACAATGGCACACCACTGGATGGCCATCACCTGCCAGGAGGCACATGGATCTAATGTAGAAATGGCCAGGTTCATTAGCCCAGAGGTCACTGTCGTTTTCTAGAAGCCAAGGATTCAAACTCAAATGTTATTAAAGGACAGCATCAATCCTGTTTGTAGCTGAGTGGGTCCCCAGGATTGTGTTGTTTAAGCTATTCAGCTACAAAGATTTGTTGGACCGAACCAAGCGAGAGACTGAATGGGAAAGGAAAAAATAATTAAGTCATGTAGTTCAGGTTTCTACCAGACTGTGGCAGGAACTGACCGACAATAATAAAGCAGTACAGCTTGTTTTGTAAGACCTTTTTCTCTGAGCAAAATATTCCATCATTCTTTTTCTTATGCATGTAAAATTGGGGCGCTATGTAAAGGTCAATGTTGCTGACTACCCACATGCTTCCTGCCTTCAAAAATGACTGAATAAAGTCTTCAGTTTCCCCAACAGTATTCTGCTGGTATCTGCAGAGCAGGCTTGCAGCTGGGTTGGCTGTGTGGGTGAGCAACTGGCACATTCTCCTTTTAGCTTGATATTCTGGCTTTTGCTCCCAGGGAGGAGTGAGTGTGAGGCTTCTGAAGTTATGGGAAAGTGGGTTTAAAATACATCTTTTCCATCCCTCTCTCTTAGGACTTTTCTGTGTGATTACTGTGCTTTGTCCACTACTGCTAGTCTTATGAGGTAGGCCAGGACAGGAAATGGGCCCCATAAGGATTCTAGGAGTGCTATGTTACTGTGGTAAGGTATAATAACAGAATCATGAAAGCCTACAAGACTTGATCTCTTTCCCCTCTTACATGAAACAGAATCAAGACAGGACTATTTTGAGATTCTTTCTCACTTTCTCAGGACTGAGTTGTTGTTTCATTTCCTTTAGCAGACTCCCTTCCAAAGTCATCGCTACATTCCTTTACAACCGCAATGACAACTGAACCTTGTAACAAAAGGAAAAAGCCAGATGCTGATCCAAACTCAAGTAACTATTGACACAAAACAATCTTTATTCCCTTTAATGTCTGAAGATTCAATTATTTCCAGATAATCCCTTCATGGTACAACTATTAAGTTACATGTTGCCATGTCAGGCTGCCATGAAAGACGAGGCAGCACAATTAGCATTAAAACTCAAATTGTGGTGTGGCCACCTCAGTATAGACTGCATTATTCTTTAAAACATTTGTCTTCGATAAGGTGATGAAGCTTGGACTTTTCAGCATTACTAAGCTTAGGAATTGGCTTTCCACCTGCTTCTTTGTCTTAGCAGTGTTATAAATAACACTGTAATCTTTGTGCTTAGACCTGAGATAGAGGTAACACAGGTCACTCAAGTTAATTATCTTTGTCAGATTCCAGATGGTGGAATGCCCTACTTTTAGTTTCCTCCTCCTCCTCCTCCTCCTCCTCCTCCACCTCCTGGAGGCCTTTAAGTTCAAGGTGTCCTTCCAGACTGTTTGTGAGGGTTGAGAGCACCATTTCACAGTGGTTCCATTTGGCAGATGTAGTGAAGAGTTAACCCAGTGGTTACTCTCCTGTGGCATGCCATAGAGCTTGTTTTCCTTTCTTTCCACCTTCCCCCCCTTTTGGATATCTACATGAACGTCTTCTTTGTATTACAACTCTGTGCTATGCTATGGACGTTTTGTCCTCAGACAGAGTCTGGATGGGATAGACTAGGCTAGACCTGAACCCAAGCAAGATAGAGCTGCTGTTTGTGCATCAGACTATCTGTGCTTTCTCTTTGACAGGAAATATTACTCCTGAATGAGTGGGGCTACAACCTAAGATCCTTCAAGATTCTCATCATACGGTGGGTGAGCTGGTTGAGGCTGTAACTGGGGGATTTTTTGACGGATGTGCTATTTGTAACTCTGTCTGAAATAGGATTTTGCCACAAGAAACTAATACTGTTAACACTGCTCATCAAGATGCCTGTTATGCACCCTACATGAGCTTGTCCTTGAATTTACCTTCCTTACCACCCAGAAGCTGGCACTGGTAAAAAAAAAACCCCAGTACTATAGTCCAGTGGTTCTCAACTTTTTCTTCATCACGGACCTCCTTTAATTACCTTTTGTAACCATGGACTGTGCCATGGGCAATCAAGACTTAACTCAAGATTTAAACCATATTATTTCTTCAAGCCTTTGCAGGTCCCCTATGACTACACAGACCACAGTCTGAGAATCACTGCTGTAGTCTATTTGCCAATAAGTATTTTATGTTGAGAGCATATTACCCCTGAAACCTAGGCTGTGCATTGCCTCTCAAGAACTCTGGACAAAACTAATTTCTTATAATAGGTATGTTAAATGTTTAAGAGGCTCAAAAATCCATTTTATCTTAAAACAAAAAAGCCACACAATGCCAATTTAAAAAAAGAGCTTGAATTTTCAAGTCTTCTGAAGTCTAATGAAATTACTGTATCCTGCCACACTTCTTACAAGCCCTGAAAGCTACTGGTAAAAATAATTATAATTAAAACTGCAAATTTAAAAAGTTGTCTGTGCTTGTTGTATAAGGTTGGCATATTAATTCTATTTTTAAAAGCTGTTTGCTAACTAAATATATTCCCCAAAGACCATACTTCTGTGGCAGAACACAAGGTTCCCAAGAAGACAATTCCTAAATCATTAACTGGTGACTCCAGTTCAAAATAATTGTATAACAGATGAAGTTAAAACCCTTTCTTTATCCAAGACTGCAGAGCTGCTATCCATCTGAGTAAACAATATTAGTCCAGTTGAAAAAAAAAATAGCTGGACCCGCTGTAAGGCAGTTTTCTCAATTGCAACAATAACAGAATTTTGATTTTTTGATTCTGACATAGTTGCCCGGCAAAACTTGGCAAGCCTTTACTGGGAAAGATTTGGCTGGGGAGTAGATTTCTGCTTTTATCGGAATGGAGTCCCTCTCAATAGACCTTGGTGAACAGGAGCAGAGGAAAGGAATGAAAAAGGCTCTGGATTTATGCCCAATGAGCTTTTATACTGATGTGAAATGGGAGGAACGGAAGTGGGTACAATTACAACAGTGCAAACAAAAAACCAAACCAACCACAACATTAACCCAGCAGAGTAGGAAGCTCACATCAAGGTCTGACTTACATCATTGGGAACTAGAAACTCCTGAGAGCTATTCTGAGAGTTTGCATCCAGGCCTACAGAGGAAGAGAGAAAGAAGACAGAGAATTACTGGGGCCCTTTGCCTACCCACCCTTAATTATTCCTTGAATGGGTATTTCATAATCATGCCCTTCCTAGCATAAGCTTGAACTGAAACGTTAGCATCTTAAAGATCCTTTCTAGGCACCATAGTTACAAAGAGCAGGGAGGACACAAAAAGGATTGGATGGCTTCCCAGCTCTTGCAAAGCAATCAGCAGCTCAAAGAAGAGGCTTTTGTTTTATGCCATTTCACTTAGGTCACATTACACAGGACTAATTTTAGATAGTCCCGGTGGAATTCCAGCCTATCCCTGCCTCTTCCTGCTTGATGCAGAACCCATTGGCTACAGATACTCTTTTATCAACATAAGAAACAATCCTTGTCCTTATTCAGATGGTAAGAGTTTTGGTTCAATTCATGGATTTGCTGCATTTTTACAGGGGCTACTTGGAAAAGCCAAGTTCAATGAATGAATAAACAAAACCCGAAAGAAGGCTTCTTATTGTTGTGCATCATTTATCTGAGCTCCTTCCCTTAGAAGAGATTTCAACTTTGGACTTGTAGCTTCATCCAGATGCTCAGCTCCTAATTATTCTTGACATAACTGAATCCATCAATTCAATCTTGACTCTGAGTGACCACACAGGATGATCCCTCCCTGGCCTAGACTTTCAAATCTTATAACAGTGCTTGCACCCACTACTTCTTGAGTTCCTACACCTGGCTGTCTGTTTCTTTTCACTTTTTTCCAAATTATATACTACTGAAGAGAGCCCCAGATATGTCTAAAATATGATTATGTGAACATTTGTCTCTTTAATAAGAACTGTAGCTTGGTTTGTAGTTTGGTATGAGCCATGATTGTCTTTTTGGCCATTCAAAATCACTGACTTAAAATATTAATATTCTTTCTCGCCTACTTCTTCAAACTACTTGAACCTTTGCCTGGATACAGATCAGCAACCTGTATCGTTGTTGTAAATATTTCATTTCCATAAAGTGTCACGGGAAAAACTACTGTGCAATGAAATCATTTGCATTTTCAGCTCTTCGAGTAGTGTCATCAGCATAACTAAGGCTATTGATGTTTCTTCCTCCAATTCTAAAACCACATTCATCTTTTTCCAGTCTGGTTTCCCTCAATATATATTCAGGATGTACATTAAAAATAAATAAATAAATAAGGGAAAAGCCTTGTCTCACTTTTTTGCCATATGGAGCTAATCTATTTTGTTATGTTTATGTAGATGATGGCTTCCTGTCCTTGACATAGGTTTTACATTAGGACAAAAGCAAAGGATATTGTGTAAACTGTTGCTTTGTTCTTTGCTTAATGGCTTTTCTGTGATAAGAACAAAGATGCTAAAACTATATTCAGCAATATCAGATCCAGCCAGAATGATACATGCCTTCGTTATACCTCACTTGGATTCCTGCAATGTGCTCAGTGTGTGCTCTGCCTTTGAAAACTGCTCAAAATCATCTGCTGGTTCTGACTGCTGCCACAAAGCTGCTTTTCAAGATTTGCTACAGATAGCAAGAGATCTCATCTTTACAACAACTATACAGGTTGCTGATCTGTATCCCGGCAAAGTTTCAATTGGTGCCCAAGACATACAAAGGCCTAAGCCAGGGGTATCCAACTCACGGCGTCACAGCATCATCACATGACGTATCGCTACTTTTTTTCCATTTGCTAAATCGGGTGCAGGCGTGGCCAGCACATGATGAAGGCAGCCCGCAGGCTGGGAGTTTAACAGCCCTGGTCCAAGAAATTCAAAATCACTTATTCCTTCCTCTCTGTCTCTGTTTGTATTTAGAGAAAGATGGGAGACATTGAGAAAGAGTGTATACTTGGGCTCTTGAGCTGATTTCTTTTGTTCCTCTCCTCTGTATTTTAATCTGAAGATTGCAATAGTGATGGATATATTGAAAATAAAGAGTTAATAAAAACAAAAATACTATTGGCTATTAAGGTGAATTTGCAAAATATTCTTCTTTAACAGGGGGACTGACTTGATGGTGCTCTATAACTTATTTCTAACATCTGGTTTTAAACAATGCTAAGCTGTAATGTGGCTTTCAGCTTACCCTGTTTTGGTGAGTGCAATAATTGTTCTCTGTAAGCTACAGGTTCTGCTTCAGTTATGTATGAACCCAGTGTACTGCAATTTATTCAACACACCATGACTTATGATGAATTAGGATTCTGGTCAGTGCTGAGGAAATAGCCACTGACTGTTCTAGAAGATGAGAACCACTTTGGAAATTGGACTAACAGCTTTCTCCCTCCCTCTCTGGCCATATTTCTTTCCTGTCCTGCTGTAGATGATGTCATCCAGATGTCTGTGTTTTGCACAATCAATTACAGGTTTTCAAGCAGACTGAGAATGACCCAAGTGATCTACAGCTGGGCTCTGTAAGCATCTTAATAAGTGGGTGACTGTCCTGGAGATTATGTATAAAAATTGAGGTGCACATTAAAGAATTATCATTACTCTAACAAAGCTACCTCACCAACTGTGTACTTTTATACACACATTTCCTATTTATGTTTCTGATTCAAGTTTCCCCAATAAATATTTATTATTATTTCTTAGATTGCTTTCTTTTTCCATAAAAGAAAGCCTTACTCACCTGGCATCCTCCACAACTTCCATAATACTCATCCAGCTAGTCTGCCTTTGCTAACATGGGATGCTCACACTTAAAAGGATGGGAGGTTGAGGCAGGCTGCTATAAAATTTCAGGCTAGAAACATAAGTATCTTGACAGACGCTCTCAAATGCGCTCCACAATTCTTTTGGTTTCTTTTTTTAGCACTTATATCCCAAATAAATCCTTAACAATTCACTAGATTTAATATCAAGTTACCAATACAATATCATATCTGCTCCCACTCTTCTGCCTGATCTGTAAAAATCATTTTAATGCAGATTCATTTTTATGCCTATTTTATGCGATTTAAAGGTATGACATGAAAGAATGACTCCATAGGTTTATCTGTAATTCTAATAAAAATACTGTGTACCTTTTAATAAAAGTTACATATTTTTGTTTGGAATATAATGTTTTACTTATTCACATTATATTGTTCTGAGTGATATTTCTTGATGAAAAATTACAACTAATTAGGGTTATTTATAAATATGTTTCTGTCTACTCCAGAGGTGTTAAACTTTATTTCACTGAGGACCGCATCAGGGCTGTTTTTGACCTCGGGGGCCATGGCTGGGGTGGGCATGGCCAGCTCAACATCACTTAACAGCCTGCTCCAGCCCTCTACCAGAGAAAATGGAACTCAAGAGGGCCACATGCAGCCCCCCCCCGAACTCCTTTTTTGGCTGTGACAGCCTGCTCCAGTCCTCTACCAGCAAAAATGGAGCTCTGGAGAGTCTTGTGGACCCCCCCGCCAACTCCATTTTTAGCTGCAACAGCCTCCTGCGGCCTTCTGGTGGCAAAAATGGAGCTCGGGAGGGCTGTGCGCTCCATTTTTGCTGGCAGAGGCACTGGAGACTGATCCAATGCAGATCTAAGCACCCTGCGGGCCAGATCCAGCCCCCAGGCCTTGAGTTTGATACCCTGGTCTATTCTCTTGGTAAAAAAAGTATATTTGCAAAATCTTTACTTTGTAAATAAAAATCTGAGATTATCAGAGATCCTACAGCCTTGTCTAATCTCAGGACAGAAAGTGATACAGAGGATTCTGGGATTGGTCATTTTACAGAACTCTTACACCAACTCTCTTACCTGCAACTAGAGATGGAGTTTGTGCCAAGGATGAAAATGAGACAGGATGTCCTGAAAGCTGCTGCAATTTTGTCACCTGCACAACAAGAAGAAAAAAAACAGAGAACCCTAAAATATAAATAATTGTCAATTCTATATAAGTGGTTCTTAATAGCATCTTGGAGGATCTCTTAAAGCTCAAGATTTTTTCATGGCTGGAAAAACTGTGTTTCATTTTAGCTGTATGTGAAAAGGAACCCATGAAACTATCAACAATTGTGTTTGTATTACTGTTTCAAGTAAGTCTAGGGTAGTAATTTTTTATGAAGATATCTTTTAAGAAGCAACAGTGAGCTATCCATCTCATAACAGCAGAGGCTCCTTTTCACTATGGTTCATGATAATTTTCAATGAGGTTCTGGCTATAGCTTTGGGATTGTCTCTGTCCACTTAAACACAGTTACCACTAAGGATACAAAGACAGGTTTTCCTGAAGATCAAGATTCATTGACTTCTTAAAACTCAGTCACTCAAACTGCTTTTGTCTGTTTTTTTGTAAATTCTGCCACAGCCTTTAATAGCTGACCTCAATACAGTGCCTCTAAGATCTGTCTGTGATCTCCAGCACGACGGAGAGGCCAATATACTTGAAGCACCTGGTTGGAAAGGTGCTTCTATAATCTTTTCAAAAAATAAAAAATCATAGGATGGGTCAAGTCCAGAGACCAAAAACAAGATATGAGGACTTACATCGGGGAAGACCTGGAGTTTAAATGTAGATTGTCAGCTGGACTCACCTCAGCTTGAGATATTCCACTGTATTGTCCTTGCATAGAAAATCCCTATTAAAAGGAGAAAATATGTTAGAGCCTCCTTAAAAAGTTCATTTATTGAAGGGGCTTAAGAATAAAGAAAGAAAGAAAATCATAGAAAAAGCAGGGAAGGGGGAGGAGTGGCAGGTGCAGTTGCAGCAGAGAAAAAAAAGCCACAACAACAAGAAAACAAAATTAGATATCCTGGAAATTGAGAGAACTGAACAACATTTCCCATTTGATTTTAAAAAGGTACTTCAGTGTTCAAGCAAGGATTGCACCTGCCTGCCATTCTTTAAAGCAGAGCTGCCTTCTGATGCTACTCTAGGTAGAGACTCATTCTTTCTTGCTACTGGAGAAAAACTCGGTTACTTTAAATGGTTGCCGGCAGGAGCTGCATTTAAACTATTATGCACACTGAAGTGCCTTTTTGGAACAGAATCCAAAGCAATGCATAGCTCTAGATCAGGGGCATCAAACTCACGACCCACATGCGTCACGCAGTGGCCACGCCCACCCGTTTTAGTGAAGAAGGAAAAAAATCACGATACGTCATGTGGCAACAATGTGACAACACGAGTTTGACTCCCTTGCCCTAGAAACTAATACATTCAATGATTTCTCAATTATAAAAACATTATAAAAACAAAGGAGCTAAAGAAATTCTTCCACAAGTTTTATAACCATGCAGGGACAACTGTGTAGTTTTGTCTCTTGAACACGTAAGATTCAACAGACCAGTACAAAAGAATACATTTTGTAAAAACTAGCCAAAACAAATGTTCTTTTCCAAGCTTGATTAAATGGCCTGAGCAATGCAACAAGTCTTTTCATTTACAAAATAATGGCCATTTGCATATCTAATGTGTTAAGTTTTTAGTTTGTTCTAAAAACTAAATTCTCCTCTTATGATCTATTTTATCTGAGTTAAAATTAAATGAGACGCGCTGAGTTTAAAATTCAGAAGAGTTAAGTACTAATACATATTATTTTAAAATGGCCATGCACACCATTACACCTTCACAATTAATGCTGATTGTTACCAAAAAAAATTGAATATACCGTATATACTCGCATATAAGCCGACTCTAAAACTCATTTTTTAAAAATCAAATTAGGGGGTCGGCTTATACGCGCATAAATCTGATCTCACACAAACGAACTGACATGATGCCACTTCTCAGATCACGCAATATCATCGATATTACCATTCAGTCATACATACAGCCATAAAAATTGAGACTGCACTAAATAAAGTTAATTCTGACAAACTACAACTCAATTTCAATATTAATTTTAACTGTACCTCAAATAAAATGCAACATAATTACATCTAATTAAGCACATTTTTTTTTACTCTGGGCGCCTCCATTTTGCTTTTTCTATTGCCTGATCATAACACGCTGTGATTGGTTAGTCATTCACGTGACCGCTTTCGTGTTTGCGATCGTCATGTGCAACATCAGATTCTTTACATACCGGGTAATTAACTGAATATTGTTTCCTACACAAATGCTTTGATAATGAACCTTCATCAATGCATTCATATTGATACTCTTTTGCTATTAGCCCAAACAACACACCATGGTATTTGGCGGTTGGCTTATATGCGAGTTTTTGCAAAATTCCTCATTTTGGGGCAGTTTTTTAAGGGTCGGCTTATACGCGAGATCGGCTTATATGCGAGTATATATGGTATATCAATACTTTGTCACCGGGTGAGACTAAGTCACCCTCATTCATTTTACTAAAAGCATTTATATGCAATAGTAATTTGATTTATTCAGTCATTCAGCATTTTTGTGCATCAACTCATACATCTTTGGCCATCTAGTAAATATGCTTTAATTTTTAAACAGTAGTTAATGTTTCTCAGTTGTATTGCAGTATAAAAAGATAAATACTGTGTGTATTATGATCATCAGTGTAGAACAATATAAGAAAAACAAAACAGTGATGGATTTTGTTCAAAATTATAGTAAAATCTCATTGAAATCCCTACAAACTGACTTACTGAAATATACTAATTTCTGTTTTTTCTTCCTAGGCACTTATAGGTTCAGATGACAATCCTGTCTGAGAGAAATTAAAATTATGACACTTCCGCATCTGGATTATATTGTCAATTGTTATTACGTAGCTTTGGTGATGAACATTTTTCTTCCTCTTTTATGGCTCATTCTGCTTTTATTTGGCTCCTATTAGCGGTTAGACTATACTAAGATTTCAATCAGAGGTGGTATTCAGCAGTTTCTGACCAGTTGTGGAGAACCAGTAGCGGAAATTTTGAGTAGTTTGGAGAACTGGCAAATACCACCTCTCACTGGAGATTTTAAAGTATCCTTCCCCTGCCACGCCTACCAAGCTACACCCACAGAACTGGTAGTAAAAAAATTTGAATCCCACCACTGATTTCAGTGCTAGTATAAGAAAGAAATGGGTACATGCTATGGGTACCATCAGTTGTATGGGTACCATCAGTACCTATCTTCCCTGCCATGGTCTAATCCTAACCCTTATGAAACATTCTTTCTCCCAAATATTAGGCTAGCTCCTCCATCCATGATGTTCCGGAACTCTCTCAAGATCTGGTTATCAATCCTGGGGCTCCCAGGGAACCAGAGAATGCTTCTATGGCTTCTTCTTTGCTGAGATGTGCATCTTTATCCTTTCTCTGCTTCGAGATTGTATACTTGTATTTTTTAAAAATAATATTTATCTTTTAATGTAGATTGTTACATCTTTATATCTGTTGCATTTGTATTTGTTGTTTTATTTGATTGCTGTATGCAACCCAAAGTTGCTTTTTGTGAGATGAGTGATCATGCAAAATAATCAAACAGTTAAAACCTGGGGTTGACATAGACAGGAAAGTTGATAAACTGATTGTATTTCCTTCTTTCTTTCTTTCTTTCTTTCTTTCTTTCTTTCTTTCTTTCTTTCTTTCTTTCTTTCTTTCTTTCTTTCTTTCTTTCCTTTCTTTCTTTCTCCCCCCCCCTCAAATTCTGAAACCACCCCTTAAACCTCACTCTTCTAGTCAGAATCTCTTCCTAAGAATTGCTTGTCCTGACTTATAAAGACGTAAGAAATGCTTGCTCAGTGCATGGTCAGCTCTCTTGCTTCAGGGACTGATGGGGACCACTGGAGTTCCTTTCAGGGTTATCAGGATGCTCCAATTAAAGAAAATCCTTTTGTGGTCTCCCAGGCAAACAATATATTATTTATTTAATTTATATGCTGCCCATTTCCCTCTATCATCAAACATAAGTGAGATCATAGGTATTTTACTCAACTCTGGACTCTCTAGATTCTTCTAATGATGCAGGAATACATGGGAAGTTGGTATGCTGCAAACAAAGCACCATGTAGGAGAAGGAACAGCAGAACTTAAGGGCAGAGTTAAAAGAGGAATCAGCCTAGAATCCCTATGTAGCCACAAATGAGGTTCCAAGCCTCCTTGAGTGACATTGATTCTTATCTAACTCTAACCAGGTACTGATCATTAGTTGAGATTTCTGTACATAGGTCATAGCAATAAATCAGCTTAACTGAATCTTCACATGTGAACTTTGTTTTTCAAGCCTGACAAACCAGTTTTCTAACATCTTCTTCATTTACAAAAAACTATTTCAGCCCCAAAATATAAAAATGTATCCAGTGGTTTCTTTGGAAGCATTCCCACCAATGCAAAACAAGCAAACAAACATACAATTTAAAGTGGTAGAGAGCATTCTCGGAGTTAACCTTAGGAGAAAATAGCAACCTTGCCAGTTTGCCTGCCAGGAAATATTTTATAGTTGACCACTTCCACTACTGCACACATATTGTAATCAATCAAGCTACCCCTCCCAATAGTGTACCACAATTGCTCTTAATAAATGGCAATCCAAATCCCAGTTATTCTGGGAGTATTATCTATACCAAGCAGAAGCTGGTTTGGGTACATCATTCCCCTTTCCAGCATTTCCCCCCGAGGTTCCAACCACATTCCTGCTGGCCTGCTCAACCTCTTAGTACTTCTCACCATCCCGCCTTTCATTCCCAGTGTCTTTTTGCTGGCCCATTCAACTCCCATATTTTAAACCTCTTCCCATTAATGCTATCATAACAGAGGAATCCAAAGCCTCTTTATGTCTTGGCAAAACATCTACTGATAGTTTATTTAAAAGTCTCTTACCTGATTGGCTGACAGAAGAACCGGTCCCAAGGACAAGCTGGGATGGTAAGGAATCGTGGCACCTTTTGGGGGTGACTGAAGAAAATCAGAAGGAAGTATCACTGCACAATTATATATTTCTGTTCCCCAAGCTGCTTTCTAATGCCAACAGGCACTGTCTTCTGTAATACAACAGGCATTCTGGCATTACATCAAGAGGGGATATTTTTAGCTAACTCCCATTTGGTAATGCTGAGTAATCTCAGATATGGGCAGGATATGAAAAGTCAATGATCACCTTTGATTATGTTTAGTCTCTTGCTCCTAGTAGACAATTAAAGGAAGAGAATACAAGAAAGTAAGAAACGTGCTACTTATTCTACATCCTTTGGGAAGGAAGTCTATCTTTGACATGGCTGTCCAGCAAATTGCAGATTTTGATGAATCAAAACTATTCCAATATTTCTGCTATGGAAATCATCTTCTCCTGTGCAATCAATGTGCAAGAAGTCTTCTAGGCAAACAACTCAGAAAGGAAGCACCAGACTGGTGTTCAGAAGGTGCTGAGAAAGATTCCTGCCTGAAATCCTAAAGCACAGTATCTAGAAGAGGGTACTTGATACTTAACTCATTTAAATGTCTGACTCAACAGTTATGTAAATGCCTTTTTTGCTTGCTTGCTTGGTTTCCTAAGAAATAGGTCTGACAGCTGCAAATAGGAATTAACAGTAATGTGCTAGAAATATACTTAAACCTTTCTTCAAAGACCATCTGACCAATCAAATTGCTACTCTAATAGAAAAGAAAAGTTCAAGAATATCTTTTCTCCTTAGAGTAGAAAAACAGCTAGATAGCAGATTATTAACAGTAAAAATGTTTGCAAATAAAAAAGTACATGTGCATAAGTGGGTGTGCTCTTCTTCCTTCACTCTCTCTCTCCCTCCCACCCAACATTTATATACTGTATTTCCCTGAAAATAAGACCAAACTGGAAAATAAGCCCTTGTATGTTTTTTGGAGCAAAAATTAATATAAGATCTGGTTTTATATTTGGAGAAATACAGTAGCTGTTCATTTTACAATCAACTCTGGGCAGCTCATAATACACATGCACTGCTGTCGCCACTGTTCATTTAAAATTATATCTGCAATGGGGCTGAGTTATTTTGGTATCCATACCATGGCCAAATGGGGAAAACAAATCACAATGGCACTCCAAGAGGATACAAGTTTTGAAGTACCCAAGGAGTACCTCTGAACCCAAAGCCCCAAAGTCCCACTTCTCCACAAAGGAGCAGAGTGTTATTCTTGCCCAACACATGAGAGTAAACAAAAGCTGTACCTCCAGTATAACTGCACAGATCTGTCGCACACACTGGATGATGGCATCTGGTACCCCAGAGACTGTTACAGCCCTTTCAGTGGAATTGGGCAGAAGGTCTCCAGCCACCTGGACCTGAGCACCTGTTGTCTGGAATGAACAAATACTCTGTTTTTATCAGCAGCCTCTACTTACGTGGAGCTGGGTCAGGAACACTTTCTAATCCTGCGAGATTATTACGGCATTGTTGAAGGAGCTAATTTATTCAGAGATATAAATGCTTCTTGTGATACCTCTTCCCCGACATAGCTATGGCTTCTCATACAAACAAAATATTTCATTTGACTTTCACAAAGAAATGCAAATGAAAAAAAATTGTAAATTTTGTTTCAGTTTTTATTTAACAAGAAAGAAGTGTGCAAGCCGGCTTCTGAGATTTAAGACATTTGCACTGGGAGCATAAGATCAATAGCAATGAAACTAGAAAAGAAAAAAGTTAAGGCACACAAAATAAAAAAAATAAAAAGTAACAGTAATCCTCAAATGAACAAAATACAATGATTGAAGGCTCTACCTCTCGGATTTCCTTTATTTTGGCTCCGGCTTTGCCAATGAGTGAGCCGCACTGGCTAGCTGGGATGACCAGCCTCAGTGTTACGGGTGGTTTGGAGATGGTGCCTCCATTGGTTGCTCCATTTCCCAAGTCCTGAAATAAAAGAATTTGTATTCAATTCAAGTGCAAAGGGATCCTTTCAAAGTCACATTTAGTTATTATTAGTATGCAGCGTTTTGTGTTAGAACCCCCATTATAGGTAAAAAAAAATAATCCTAAGAATTTAGTTCTTCTCTCCTAATTTCTAAGATCCACTATTAGATGATATTCATTTTTTTTGTACCTGATGTCATCCTAATAATATTCTGTCTGATATAATTTGGTGAGATGGAAATACAGTGACATCATCTCCATTGGCTTTAATAGTCGTTTTGAATTCCTAGGGATACTTAAATTATATACACCAAGAGAAGTGTATATATATCATGACAAATGGTTGTTTAACCTTACTAATTTAACGAGATACACTTTGTGCCAGAAATTTATCAAGAACTTTCCTGTTTCAAAACACCACTAGAAAATCAATTTTCTCAAAAATAAATTGCATACTCTCCTTCTTTTTGGCAGGATTGCGATGAAATCTCACCATTTGATCATAGACACAACAACCATTGTAGGCTCTTAAATAACTAGACATAGTTTATATGGCCAATGCCAGCCTTCACTGGAAGACTTCTATCTTTAACGGAAAACTGATAGATTTTTTTAGTGCCACAATTATACTTAATGTGAGCAAGTAAGACCTGCTCTGGGAGCAACATGCAGCAGACGGAGGAGACTGGAGCTACTTCACCTCCTCCAGCTTGAAGGCAATCATGGAAACAGCTCTGAAAACAGCATCTGTGGATCCTGTAATGGTGGTGATTCGCTCGGGGCAGGATCCTTCCGAGATGGTAATCCGGGCAGTACTCTAAAGACACAGAAAACCAGGAATAATAATGGAAAATACGTTTTAGGTTTTCTAACTGTTTATACAACACTTCTACCAAGTGTACAAAATGTTTCATAAACATCCCAATAGTCTGTCAAGTAGCTGGACGCTATCTGCATACTGCAGATGTGGCTGAGAAACAGAAGAGATAGGCTCTGTCTGTTGGGGGAGTCTGGTCTGAATTTAAATTAGTAGCAAGGACTTCATGGCTCACGTCTCTTTTTCTCACCCCTGCATTTGTCTGCGAGGTATCTGCTAAAAAAACAGTTTGGTGTCGTGGTGAAGTCATCAGGCTAGAAACCATGAGACTGTGAATTCTCATCCCACCTTGGGCACAAAGTGACCTTGGGCCACTCGTTTTCTCTCAGCCCTAAGAAGGAGACAAGGGCAAACAGCTTCTGAAAAACCATGCTGAGAAAACTGCAGGGGCTTGTCCAGGAAATCCCTAGAAATTGGACACAACTGAATAAATCTGCTGAATAAATTTCAAGAGAGGATAAATTCAAAAGTCAATGGTCTTCATACCTATAGTATCCCATTAGAGCAGTGGTGGCGCAGTGGTTAGAGCTGATAGAGCTGTGGTGGTGTAGTGATTAAAGTGCAGTACTGCAGGCTACTTCTGCTACCTGCTAGCTGCCTGCAATTTGGCAGTTTGAGTCTCACCAGGGTCAAGGTTGACTCAGCCTTCCATCCTTCTGAGGAGGGGTAAAATGAAGGCCCAGATTGTTGATGGCAAGAGGTTGATTCTGTAAACCACTTAGAGAGGGCTGTAAAGCACTGTGAAGTGGTATATAAGTCTAAGCAGGGGTGGGCTTCAAAAATTTTAGCAACTGATTCTATGCCCAGTTGCTTGGGGGATATGGCCATGGTGGGCATGGCCTAGTTGGCTTCCTGCACCATGGTGAGGAGGTGTTTTCACCCTCCCTGGGCTCTGGAGGCTTTACTCAAGCCTCCAAGAGGGCAAAAACGGCCTCCCTGGCCTCCAGAGTCTATCATCTGAACCTCTATAACTGCCTGGTTTGGTTCTGCAACCCAACAGGACAGACACAGACTTCAGAGGATAATTAGGACTGCAGAAAAAACAATTACTACCCACCTGCCTTCAATCAAGGACCTGTATTCTGCAGAAGCCAAAAAGAGGGCTGTGAAAATATTTACAGACCCCTCACATCCTGGACATAAACTGTTTCAACTCCTTCCCTCAAAACGACGCTTTTGAGCACTGCATACCAGAACAGCCAGACACAAGAACAGTTTTTTCCTGAAAGCCATCACTCTGCTAAGCAAATAAATCCCTCAACACTGTTCAACTATTTACAAAGTCTGCGCTCCTATTACTGTTAATCTTCTCATCACTCCTTATCACCCATCCCTTCCCACTTGTAGGACTATAACTTTGTCGCTTGTATCCTTACGATTTATATTGACTGTTTCCTAGTATGATTTGATTGTTGATTGTACCCTATGACTATCATTAAGTGTTGTACGTTATGATTCTTGATTCTTAACGAATGTACCTTTTCTTTATGTATACTGAGAGTATTTACACCAAGACAAATTCCTTGTGTGTCCAGTCACAATACAATAAAGTATTCTATTCTGTTCTGTTCTTATTCTATTCTATTCAGAGGCCCTCAATAGGACTGAAATGGGCCTGTTCCCGGCCTTCCGGAGGCCCATTTTTCACCCTCCCTGAGTCGCTGTGCAGGCCCTGCACTTACTTGGCATCCAAAATGGGCCACATGGAGATTCCTGACAGGAGAAGTTGGGATGGGCGGGATGGGATTTGCTGGTTCAATGAACCAGTTGTTAAAAATGATAAAATTAGCTACCAGTTCCCTTGAACTGGGGAGATCCTGTAGCAGCCCACCCAAGTCTAAGTGCTATTGCTATTGCATCATAGAATATAGTATCTAAATAGATAATCAAATCTGTTTCATTTTTATTTTCCTGTTCTCATGAAATCTTTTGCATTGTGAGCTTAACCCAGATTAATACTGAAATAAAAGTGGCAAATTCAACAATGGCAGTCAACTATCAATAAAGACATGATGCAAAGCTTCAAAAAATATATATAAATAAAGGACAGCAATTCTGAAAGGAAAGAGCACCATCACTGGGTAGGTTCATGCCAGAGGTGGTATTCAGCAGCTTCTGACTAGTTCTGGAGAACCGGTAGTGGAAATTTTGAGTAGTTTGGAGAACCGGCAAATTCCACCTCTGACTGGAGATTTTACAGTGTCCTTCCCCTGCTACGCCCACCAAGCCACACCCACAGAACCCATAGTAAAAAATTTGAATCCCAACACTGGTTTTCTGATGATAGAAATGCTGATCTTATTTACAAGTGTTTAAGTTTATTCAATGACAATGAGGTGCTGAAGCAGGGATCCCCAAACTTGGCAACTTTAAGACTTGTGGAGATCTCTGGGTTAGAGGGAAGTATATTCATTATTTCAGAATCTACTTTAGAATACAGTAATTATGAACTACATTCAGAAAAATAGAGACTACAATATTTGTGTAGATTGATCCTGCTTTCTGTCTCTCCATATTTTCTAGCACATTCCTCATTCTGTCTTCTTCCTTTTTCCCAACAGATTTTCACATTTGTTAGGAATTCATACAGCTAGAACCAAAGAATAGATAGCTGTTTCCCATCCTCAGCAACTTTTAAGATGTGTGGACTTCAACTCCCAGATTGGTTGGTTGGGGAATTCTGGGAATTGAAGTCCATACTTTTTAAAGTTGCTGAATTTGAGAAACATCGGAATAGCAGATCACCTGCATTTAGGCTATTCCCCCCTCTTCAATGATACCTACCTGTTCTCGTATCTTCTTCACAGTCTCTCCTTTCTGTAGGATTAAAGACAATAATGGCAATTACTCTTAGAATGTAGAGCAAAGGAATTTTGAAAGCCTAGAGTGACCTGCATTGATCTTACCTTGCCTATGATACTGCCAACTTCCTGCAGAGACAAGAGAAATGGAGTTATAAAAGATCTCCAAATCTGTAAGATGCAATGCCTGAACATATACTTTTGGCTGGAAAATGAGGATGCAATTGCACACCTTCTACCCCCTCCCCCCCGCAAAGGTCATTCATGAATCAACAAATTAAATGAAAGGGTTATTCTCCCTTTCATGAACATTCTTTTTCTTCCCTTTCACTATTAGATCTTTTAATAATGTTGAATTTCTATTAATCTTGTCACCTTGGCAATTTAACCCACTATTTTGCTTTAACTGATTAATTCACAAGTGCACCTCAAGCCCCTTTGCAGAGTACAGAAAAACATAGGTTAGAGAGAATATTTCAAACTCCCATGCAAATATATATATATAATATATATATATATATAATATATATATATATATATATATTAATATAGTTTTCGCGGTACTTACATGAATGCAGTTCAGCTTCCTTCGGGTATTATCCCACGTCATTGTAGTGCTTTTAAAGTTGTAGCAACGTTTCAGCAGAATCTCATCTGCCATCATCAGGCTTTCTGTTATTGAGTTTGTATGTTTGTGTATGGGTTTTTGTATGTTTGTATGGTTGTTTTTTTGGGGGGTCTTTGATTGTTGCCAGCCAATCAAGACAAAAAAACAACAACAACCCACAAGACGAGATGAGATGAGATTCTGCCCAAACGTTGCTACAACTTTAAAAAGCACAACTATGATGACATGGGAAAATACCGAACAAAGCTGAATACCAATACATGTAAGTACCCGTGAAAACTTAAGAAACAAATACACACACACACACACACACACACACACACACACACACACACGGGCATTCTGTCCCATGCTAGATTTGTTACTGACAGCAGGAACTAAAAGCAAAGCCTAATATGGCAGTCCTAAAGTACTTACCTTTCCATGCATAAGCATCCGGAGAGTGAGGGTAATGCTGAGTTCTGTTTCATCCAATCCGTTATCTGACCCACTCATCCTATCTGGTGATGCCACGGTGTAGGAATGCATGGATTTGCTTCTAAGGAAAATCAACACCCTGGGCCTGGAAGGTGTTGAAGTCGGCAAATCTGCAGATGCACAGAGAAAAATAAAAATAAAAAGCCTTATATGGTACCTTGCTTGTAAATCAGTTCCTTAAGTTGGAGGAGTAAGGGTGGTTAGTATTTTATTGATTTATAAATTTGGCTGCCCATCTTACACAGGATAATTCTGGGCAGCTTACAGTTTTAATCTTAATTAAAGCATAATTTACAATCAAACCTGACAATCAAAGACACATGCAAAGGGCAGGAGCAGAGTGGAAGAGGAGGTGGGATCTCTTATCACTCAATCAATCACCTCCATTGTGCTGTTCCCCCACTGGGGCCCTAAGCTGACTGGCACAGCCACGTCTTTAGAAAGGAGGGTTGGGGCCAACCTCCAGAGAGCAGGAGCAATAGCAGAGAAGGCCCTCTTCCTTGACCCTGCCAGCTGGAGTACTTGGGCTGACGGGACACGCAACATGCCTCCTCTACGGACACGAGTGGTATGGGATGGACTTTCAAGTAACCATGCCCTGAAATATGGCCTTTAAGGTGATCACCAATACCTTGAATTGTACCTGGAAGTAGATTGGTAACCAGTGCAGCTCACAGAGCAGTACTGTTCAAGGAGCCATTCTTGGGGCCCCCAAAACTCCCCATGCTACCACTCTGCATCAGCTGTAGCTTCCAAACGCTCTTCAAGAGAGTTCCATGTAGAGTGTATTACAATAGTCCAGTCATGAGATGACTAGGGATTGAATGACTGAGTGCAGGGAATCCTGGTCCAGGAAAGACCGCAACTGAAAAACAGCACAAAGTGGTGCAGAGGCTCTCCTAGCCACAATTGCCACCTGTTCCTTGAAAGGAAACCACGAGACCAGGAGAACCTCCAAGTTGCAGACTGGATCTTTCTGAGGAATGCCACCCCACCCAGAGTAAAAAATGACAAAGTCCTGGATCCTCGCCAATCCAAAGCCATTCAGTCTTACCAGGGTTCAGTCAAATGTTAGTAAGAAGGGGTTGGCTTTTATGCAACATCTCTTGATACTCCTGTCTCAGAGAAGAATAATGATAATGGTGATGAAAGGAAACATCACATAAGCAAACATGGCTTATTTAGCCATGAGGAAAGGGAAAACTAAAGGAAACACCTATCTATATCTGATCTGTAAAATATTACAATCCGTGTACATTAAAAAAAATACAGAGTGGTGAAGCCAACTGCATTCGGGGAGATCATATTTATTCAACTGCATACATATGGAATTATATTCATCCACCAACACATATTTACCAACCCACCAGATATATAGGTAGCAGTCACAAATATAGTTGTTTGGTTTTGACCTAATATGGTATGTGAATACAGATATAATTTGTAAAGCGTGCTTTATGACTTGGCATTATGGATGAACCAGGTCAGTTCAGTTTGTTCTACAAACTATGTCTTGAATAGCTATTTGTACAAGTACGACAAGTTTTTTCTCCAAATGTATCTTGAAGAGGAAGAGTTTATAGAATTATTTGTATCTGCAGATGGATCAGGGAAGGCTGATTATGAGGAGTCTCATTCTTACATTCAGCTCAACTATTCCTTCCTATCCTCCTTATTCCAGAAATAATATTGATCTATCTATGCCTCCCTGATGAGAAAGGAATGATAATTTTCCATAGCTGAAAGCAAGCATTATGAAGTTATATTGTGGACAATAAATCCAAAGATACATTTCCTCCTTGCTTGAGATCCTTCTTTTCCCAGCTAGCATCCATGTATAAAAACCAAAGCAGAAGAAACTGATGGTTCTGGTTAGCAATGAGAGCTCCCATCCCCTGGTAAAAAAATTTTTTCCAATTTATGATTGCAAGTGCTTCCTACATGCACATATCTCTCCTTAGATAAGATGGCATCTGGCCCCAGATATCTATCATGACAAAAATCAAATGACCTGTTTATAGATATATCAGCTTTATGCTGAGGTCTTCCAGATGTATTGCAGTTCAACTTCCAAAATCCCTCTGCTGACTATGCTATCTGGGGAATTATATGAGGCGCCAGGTTGGAGGAAGATTAATATAAATGAATAGATAATAGACATACAGAAAGGAACAACTATATGCATTCAGTTTCAGCTTTGCCAAAAATGATTGTTATGAGAAATGGCCTGAAAAAATTGTTAATATATTGCAAAGATTCCTGGTGGTTGTTTCAGCCCATCTTTATCCTAATACTTTTATGTATCCCATTGGAGTTATGTACAGAGCATGGCTAATTCTACCACCATATTACAGATGGATCTCACAACAGTAGTATTACAAAGCAAAACCCTTAGATGCAAGGCAATGCTGGATATTTATTCTTTTCTCAAAATACTTATCTTGTTTTGTCTAAGATGGCAGAACCTCCACAAATATTTTTGTCTCATTTTGAGAATAAGTGTATTTCTCTCCCCCCCNCCCCCCCCCCCCCCGTGTAGATATATCAAAATATATATCAAAAACTTCCCTTGAATTCAATTTACAGGATAGACTGAATACAAGTAAATGCTGGGGAGAGGCTGTTAAGAGAGAGAAAAACATTTGCAGAGATTGATGCAGGTTTTGGCATGGAATCAAGAAATCGTACTTTTTTTTCTTCACTATTTCTTTACAGCTTAATGGAAGGCATTGGAAGAGCTGCTAAGTGGTCGTCTTTCATATATTTGATTGCTTGCTAATGCTTAGTGATTTTTCTTCCAGTGGCCCCAGCCAAGCACGCCTACCAACAAGGGTGGGGCATCGGCCAATATTCTGCTGTAGATGAGAAAACCTTTCGTCAACTGCAATATGGATACCAAGAGGGAGAAAGATCTGAACTGTTACAGAAAGGCCCCTTAAGAGGCTCAGTCCAGTCGTGCTTGCTGTTAGGAAAACTGATGCTACTTCAGAGATTGATGGCATCTGTCTGTCTGGGTGCCTGTCTGCTTCCACATGATCAATATATACATAGGGAAATATTAGCAATTTACTCAAAAGTTTTGGCAGTCTTTTTGAATTTGGGATATATGTGTGCAGTGTGTACAAAGTATGGTTCAAATGCTCCCCCCCCCCTTTTGGAAACTTCCTATAATATCAGAGCAGAGAATGAGGAAAAAAAGAGAAAGAGACAAGAGAAAGAAACTGCAGAAGGACAAAAGATTTAGCATTTCTCCAGTCTGTGTGCTCAACAACAACAAAGCAACCAAGGACTTAAAAATAGGACTGAGTATATGATAAAGGGCTATTTTGAAACTTCTGGCCTCAGAGACAATCTGGTTTGACATTACAGGGTTCTCCATATGACAATATACAGACAAAAACCCTCTCCAAGAAATTGTTTCAGGACCATCAGAATAAATCCTTTTGGGATTGATCCTGTGAATTAGATCTCCAGAAATTACAGTATGAATGTCATAATAAATAAACAGTAAATGTTAGTAGATTTAGCCACATGATTGGACTGCCTCTCAGGCAAATAACAAGTATTGCGATAAGTGCTGAGGTAACTCCAGATGGCCTCGGATTAGAAGAAACAACCACGCTGACTCAGGTCAAGCCAGTAGAGCTGATAATGAGATGCCCTTTAATGAGAAGCTAAGTGAAACCACCTGAGTCCCATAATGCCCTTCTCTTTTCTTATTGTATCAACTGCTATGGTGGGGCCATCACGTAAAACTATTAAGGCTGGTAACAGTTGGTTCTTAACTTCTATGAATTTGTCTCTTAATCCTTTCAGAAGTGGATGGATGGATGATGTTACATGTAGAAGAGGGTTTCTTGAACTTCTTTGTATCTGAACCCTTTCCCACTTTTAAAAATTGTGGAGGACTCCCAAAGAGCTTTTGTTTGTGTGGATTATATTTATTGATATGTATTGTATTAAGAAATTAAATTTGACATATTCACTCCTGCAACTTTTCACCGTTGTTTGATGGAATTTCAATAAGGTATTTTTCAATATAGGTGGCAATAATTTCACAGATCCCTGAGAGTACCTAGGGATTGTAGAATCAACTTTAAGAAACACTAATCTAAAAATAACAAAATCCATGAGGAAGCATTGCTTTAATCTGCTCTGAATTTCCTGTTGCTCAGCTCAATTGAATGACCTATATCAAGTTCAATGAGAGGAAGGGAAAAAACCCTTCCTATTTACTTTCTGAAGGGAGTTTTACATGTCTCTCTCATATCCCCTCCCCATCATCTCTATTCTAAAACCACTGATGGATCTTGATGCTTGCTCCTAATTTTGCAGCTGAGACCTCCAACTGTCCTGTCATTTGGAATAAGTAGAATAAATCTGCTTATTTTTTTATTTCTGGGTTCAAAAAACATAGGGCTTCCTATACTCCTAAGATAGTATACAGAAAAACTCGAAGTCATAATGATGTGAAAGTTCCTTAAATTAAAACCACGTAACATTATCTTAAAGTGAGTTGTTACAAACAGTCAAGCAAAGTACTTAGGAGGACGTTTCTCTTAGTACAATTTAGAAAGTCAGACTGCAAAGTAAATTAATTGTTTGAATTCAAATGTACTGAGCTGTCATCTTGTTTTAAACAGAGCTTTTATTTTTAAAGACATCTCCCTTTTTTTAGAAATACTTCCTGCCAAGCTCAGAAAGACTAAGGTCTCATTATCTTTTTTAAAGGCACTTGAAAAATCCTCTACATGTATTTATCTGCAAAGGGAATAGGTTACAATTAATGCTGTAGTACTATTATAGCCTTTGCATAGATCACAATATCTCTGTTTTTTTACAGTTAATGTTTAAAGTAATACACCATCACAGTTTTTTTGTAAATTCAAGGATACATTTATTAAATGTGTAATAATATCAGTTTTTTGCAGACCTTGTAAAGCTGGATTTTTTTTCTCCGTGTTTTGTCTTACAAGCTTCATTCTGTTCAGGAGCTTTAGAAATTGTAACAAATATTTATAGAAGAAAATGAAAAAAGGGGTCAATTATCTACCCATTTAGCTGGTTCCCTGCAAACCTTTAGAAAGACACTAATAAGTCTAGAATGAGATGCCTTTAGCTACTTGCCTTTTGCTGGTGAATATTCTGAGAATTATTTTTATTAATTTACTATCATAATTTACTGAAAGCCTAATAAATCATTCTGAGGAGGAACAATTAAAAACCTTCATACACATGGTCTCTGCAATACTGATATAAGGAAATAAAATGAGAACATTTACAGGATCCAGCTTAGGTCTTTGGGAACATGGCACAGGCTAGATAAAAACAGCTTGGAATTTTAATCCTGATAAACAAATATCAGGTGAAGAGAGCAATATTAATGAAAGTAGCTGATATTATAGTTCACCTGTCAATCAAACCTTGGTTTTCCACTACTAATCTAACTCTCCAATGAGCATATGTATTAGTTACATTCATATTTTATAAATTTAAAAAATAACATAAATTTAAAAGCGGCTTTTAGCTAACAAGATAACAGGATGTCAATTTATATTTATTTTGCATTCTTTCCTTCCTCCACTTGATCTTCACAACAATTCTGCAAAACAGATGAAGCTAAAAAGTGTTGCAGATTGTTATCTGAGTCTCCTGTTTAGTAAGGTTCATTTGATGCAGATTGTTCTCTCTCCTTCTGATCCAATAATCTATTTATTAACCATACTGGTTTCTAATATCTTCAGACCAATCTTTATTTTCTGGATATGCATGCTTACTCCCACAGGAACATAGGAAGAAAAGAATATTGTTTTTAATTATTTTATTTAATAAACATAGAAATTGTTTAATTGCACTCCTAAGTGCATGCATACAGTAACAGTTTGCAAGAAGTGTGCATTTGGGGAAAGGAGAACATTGTTATGGATAATGAAATAGGTTCTTAGATTATGACTCAGGTAATGTTAGCTTCAGTTGAAAGAGATTCAAAATACAGCGACATTAAAGAAGATACACTATCAGTAGTGGTGCATAATTCTTATAATGTAAGCAAAAGATCAATTCTTTGATTAGGAAAGAAGAGAAGTAGCACACAAATTAAGACCTGGGACATCAAAATGACTCTTTTCATGCACCAGTTTTTCTCTATACTCCTGTTTATTGGGCTACTGCTTTCAATGAACAAATACTAATGAAGCAAATTTTACAGTAAGTGTGTGCGTGGGGAAGACTCTGATTTAGGCAAAATGACAGGTGAACTACCAGATCACAGCTGCAAAAATTTGGATGGCCATGAGATTATCATTTCTTTTCTGCCATCTAATGGGTGTCCTGATTTTTTCAGATCAGATTTTGAATGAGATGCCAAACTTAATAATGAATGTACTGAACAGAACATTTCTCCATTATTAAAAAACTAAATTAAAAATAGCCTCACCACCACCGCCTCACAAATAGCCATTACTCAAGGAAGTTAACTGGTGAAGATTTGGGTGTGTGTGTGTGTGGCTTGAATAGAAAGAATCATGACTTTTATGATTATTTGCTTCTCATGACATGGAAATCCTGCCCCCCAATGTAGCTACTGCATTTGTTTTTGACCATTTGCGATCAAAGTCTCCAGGTGTCCATATCAAAGATATCAGAGATTGAAATTTGGAGAAGAATATTCTTAGCTACAGGAACAATTTACCCCCTGAAATCAGGTGTGCTCCCACCCTTATATTATTTAGAAAAATAGTTAACAATTTTCTTCTGGACACTATTTGGTCTGGAAAGCTGTCCATACCAACAGCCAGGATTTTTTTTCTTAACAATGCATTATTTATTTAGATTTTGTTTTATTTATATAGATTTTTGTTTTATATATTGTAGACCATGTAGATTTGTATGAATGGTGTCATATTAAGGATGGTCAACAAATGAAATGGAATGGTCTTAATAATGCAGTTCCACTCAAGAACAGGCAGATAAAAATAACCTGCTTCTTTCTTTACTTCTTTTTTTCAGGTGTTATAAAAGTTTCAAAAAGTCCTCAGTAAACAAAAGCAATCATCTCATCATATGTTTTATTTATTTATTTATTTTTGCAAAGAATGCTTTCTGAAAAATCCCCATCCATCAAGAAAGCTGGCACAAGGGGGCTCTGATGTGAGTATCCCCTACTGCGGGCTTCCCTCCTGGGAATCAACTTGATCGTGAAGTGGCCCTTTCCCCTCCATTGTTTGGAAACTTACTTAGACCTGGCAAGTTTGAAAAGCCTTGGGGACTGAAGATGACACGGAATACATTATGTTGTCTAAGGTCAGAAGTGGTGCTGTGCTTGGTGGAATGGATCTGTTGCCAAGTTTATTAGTATTTTGCAAGTCATTCAATTGTCCAACTTTGGAAACTGCTTAGGGCCAGCCATAAAAGTCACCATGGTAAATAGATGGCCAATGTGTGGGTTTCTCAGGTTATAGTCATTATTGATTGATTGATTGATTGATTGTGGAAGCAACTTCAGGTGGTTTATAATCAACTTAAAACAACAGAATAAAATATTAAAAAATTAAAACAATAAATATTAACATTAAGGTTGAGTTTAATACGTACAAGAAATTTAAGTTTAAGTTTTCTATCCCTGTACAGAGGAGCATCCCTCTTTCAAAGTTGTGCTTCATCCTGTTGTTGCAAATATTTTTTTTTAATTCCTGCTTACATGTTGGAGCCAGAAAGAAGGAAAAATATTCCCACATCCTCCACAAAACCACAAAAGAACTAGACTGTTGCTCAGCCAAGAAAGTAGAAAGTCATCTGATGGCTAGACCAGATGTACAACTGGTGATGAATTTCCCATCCACTTCTAATTATCCCCATTATTTCTGAATTCTTGGTCAAGATTTAAAATAACTTAATAGGAAATTACTTGAGCTATTTGAGGGTTAGTGAATACAGTAGAGAAATCACTGGAAGAAAAGAAACAAATGGAAGTGTTTGCAATAAGCTTTGTGGATGTAAGAAAATATTGTGGCTGTTCACTCCCTACTTCCTAAACAAATGTTTTATGGCTACTATGAGTGATGGTAAGATTTAATTTGTTTCTTTATAGCAGGTTCTAACCCTAACTGTGCCCTCTAATTTATCAGATTCCCATCTGCCTCATTTAAGCTGTTCTATAGTCAGGTGTATGTTTTGTAGAAAGAAAGCAAGTGTCAAAAGTCATGATCACATATTTGTAGAAAATAAGACTTCAGAAGTTGCAAACCAAAGCCTCACCAGGCACATGGTCCTATTACATCCTTTTGTTTGAAACTATTTATATTAAAATGGCACTAATGTAATTCTTACTCTTTTTAATTGAAAATATGACTTTTGCTGATTTCTGTGCAGAAATAAAAGCTTTGCCACTCTATCAGGAAGCAGGGGTAAGATAAATTATGGAAAGACAACTTAGAAGTTTTATTGTATAAAAAATGTACATTAACACAATGTTACACATTTTATTGACTTTATCAATTTATTTATTTGTTAAATTTATTTATCACCTATCTGGCCATAAGGCTACTAGATGGAACTTTCATTCCCAAACAAAAATGCATAGAGATATTATTTTAGAATTACACTGAAAGATAACTCAGAAATGCAATAAATATTTATTTATTTGGTTTCATGTGTACTACATGCCCCCCGACTCCCATTTTTATAGCCAACATCAATACAATATATAATCTAGACTGCAGATATGACTGTTCCCACTGGGAACATAATAGAAGAAATATTCTTTGATAAAATAGCTTGTAACTTATGAAATATATTTTCCCATGTTTGCCATTGTTTTGCTTTTGAGTCTGTGAATGTACCACTTGCAAGGTATATACTAGAAGCACCAACCATTAGTCTGCATACATTTTCTGTATGCCTCTATTTCCTTTCCATTTCAGGTTGGCACTACCATTAATGGACAAGGCAAGTGCTTTGCCAGGTGGAAGATGGCAATGGATGGACTTGGCTGTGGCCAAGAGCTGGCCTGCTTAGTATCTACAGAGATGGGAGCTCGCATGCTTGCACAAGCTGGCAAATGAAATTTTAGCTTATCCTTTTCTCTAAAGAAATTAGTACACATGGATGCCAAATAATCTTCAAAATCAATTCGTGATAAGGCTTCCTCGTGTCTACTTTGTCTTTTGTTGCTGCTTTTATTGTTTTTGCATGAAATGAATACATTCCTCAATCTCAGCTCCCTCCTTCTATCTTCTTTGTGGAAAAACCTTTCCCATTCCAAAATGTCCATGCTCAATATACGTCTGCCTGCTAATCCATGTTTAAACTGGTACTGCCCTCTATGTAACCTTTGCCATGCTGTCTCAATCCTAATCTTACTCCTCACACTCCTCACACTATCTCTTTCCTCTGGCACATCAGTGCTGGACAATGTACAGTACTTCCCACCGTGACCTGATTTCACAGATATCATTTTTCTGGGGAACTAGGGATTTCAAAAAGCTTTGGGTTGGTGATTATGATTTCCTCTTTGATTACCTAAGATAAATGATATTAAATCCCTCCTGAAAATCCAAAAAGCAGGATGAAAATGCTAGTTAACCCTGGGATGAGGCGAGAAGGCAACAGCTGTGTTAATGCAACCGTGGTCACCACCTCCCTTCTGATCTCTCAGCTGTCCCAGGCAGCAACTGTCTTATCAAAGAGTTTTAAGGGGCTTACTTAGACTCCACTGCTTATTCTTGCCTGGCAGATTGAGTGTCAAGAAAAACCTGGGGCTTTGTTTAGGAGGACAAGTTATGGCAGGCTGGACAGCTATAGTCAAGCCATCAGACTTCTACCATCTAAAGAAGGGAGCCCTGCATGCCACTCCTATGTGGTAAGACTTAAGAAAAAGGATTAGAAAAGTGAAGTCATGGGGTGGGACACAGAGCCTTGGAGAGAAGGAAAGATGTACCATTGCTTCCAGACACAATTTGGTTTCAGAGGCACAAGTCTTACTTTGCTTCTCCTTCAGTAGACACAGACAAAAAGAACCCCCCCCTCCTCCAAATGGGGAGACAAAGACCCCATTTATAACCTACTAATCAGAAAATGAGATGTTTGTTTTCCTCCTTTTGTTTATAGATTCCATATTTTAGAAGAACAAACACATCTAATAGGCAATTTGATATACAGTGTGTATATCAAATACACCACCCAGGTGGTTTTGTGCCTAAGGCAGGATCAGAACTCATGGTCTCCCGATTTTGTGTAGTGTAATGCCTTAACCACTGCACCAAACATATATAAATAAATTAAATTAAAACAAACCCATTCCCTTTTTTCCCCTATGTGTCTGTCTTCCACAATCTTGTATCCCCTACCAGAGAGCTGAGGGTTTGAGGGTTCAGCACAGGATCTTACTATCCCTAGCACTGCTCTCTTCTGGACAGAGAGTTCTGATGTTGTTCCTGGGATTGTTGGAGCCATTCTCTAGGCTTAGGAGTCACAGCCCTGAGTGCTCCTACCACGACTGGAACCACTCCAGCCTTTATGCACCACATCTTGTCTAGTTCTTCCTTCAAGCACTGGTACTTCTCCAGCTTCTCACACTCCTTCCTGGTGTAATCAGTGCTTCAGTACTGTCTTTCAGCCTAACCCTTTCCCGCTCTTGGAAAGGGCTGGACTAAATGTGCATATAATTTCAGCAAGTTAATTATTTTTGTTTCGTTTGCTTTGGTATTATAATTATTAATTAAGTGGGTATATGATATTTTAAATTTCTTTTTTATATTGCTTTCTCTGTATTTATTTTTTAAAATGGCCAAGTTTACTTTTACTTTTATAAATAACAATCCCAAATGGGACAACTGACTACTTCAAAAAAGATTTGAAAATATTTTGAACCTCCAGTGTTGTTCTTCCAGAGGAACATCACAAAACAAAATGGTTGTATTTTTATCAGTCAGTGCAAACTATTTCTCATGTACTAGAAAAAAATCATCACTTTACAATTTCTCACAAATTTAGTAGGAAAGGGGGGCGAGAGGTGTGAATGCTTTGTGATAACACCTCTGGAATGCAAGTGAAAAAGGTCAGGATTGTGATATTGTGGGAACTATGCTGTGATGTCACAATATAGATTTCATGTTGTTTTGGTACTGCAGTTTGTAGTAAATGCCTATGACCAACTCTAATTTACTTGGCAACATATAATCTCAGTAAATATTTGTGTAACTTTCAAAAAATGAAGACAATAGTTAGTTGGATACACTCCTGCTGATAAGCCTTTTGATCAAACATAGAATCTCTTTTCTTTAAATGCCAGATTTTATATAGCTAAAGTTATGCTCTCAGTCAGAGGAATTACTGACAACTAGCCTGTATTTAGGAAGGTTTTTTTCCAGGTATTTTTCGATATTATTGGTTGTTACCCTTTCTCTAGTTTTTTTTTCCCAGGAGAAATCAAATCTTTGTATTAATACTTTATTTCAAGGACAAACCTCTAACATTTATTTTTGTTTTTTTCTTAACACAGAATGAGAAATCCTCTATTCCAGATTATGTTTTGAGCCAAACCAAATCACCTTGGACTATTATTTAAAATATGGTAATCAAAATGCTCTGCGGTTTTTACATGTGTTGTTACTATGTCACTATGTAAATTTGCATATATGCTTCCTTTCTTACCTTCAGATATCTGGATTTCTAATGTGGTTGGTAATGATATATATATCATGATTAAATTTGATTACACTCCACTATTATGCAATTTTATTAAAAAAAATTACACTAATTCAAATGAGGCAGTCCGCTGAATGTGGGGGTTGCCTGGACTGGGCCAAGCAGAAGCATACTTGCTTACCAAATCAAGCCTTTGTTCTGCAAAAAAATAATAATAATGGCAAAAACAGTCAGTGAAGATTATGCTATTGCCCAGCAAAGGGGCCATATCTAGTCAATTAATATTTAAAAATTAAGCAGGGCCAAAAGCAATAGATTTAGATGAAAGATGCTAAGAAATCCTAAGGCTACAGACTAGGCCAGGGGTGTCAAACTCAAGGCCCACAGGCCAGATCCAGCCCACAGGATGCTTAGATCTGGCCGATGCTGGAAACAGCAAAGGTCTGGTTCGCAGTGCCTCTGCCAGCAAAAATGGAGCTTGGGAGGGCGGCGTTGGCAGAGGGTTGCGGGGGCAGTCATGGCCAAATATGGACCTCAGAAGTCTGTTTTCACTGGTAGAGTGCTTTGGCCACCACAGGCGCCAACATGAGTGACATCAAGCTGGCCAAGAGTACCCTGGCCATGCACCTCCTTGAGGTCAAACACAATGGAATTGAGTTTGACACCCCTGGTCTAGACCATGAAGCTGAAAGAAAACCACTTTATAATACAGTAAAACTACATAGGTGTGCCTGTGAAATCACCACGACCCAAACTTGCCTTGAAAGATGACTTTATGTCATCACTTGGAAGGATGAAAGATGCTGCTCTTCTAGTCATAATATGGACACATTCATACACTTCACAGCAATACCAAAGAATGCTGCATTGTTTTTGTTTCCTATCACCCTGGAGTTTCTCAGTGATCTCTCTAGGAAAAATTATTGCCAATATAATTAATAGTTGGTTACTGAAGTGTTTACATTTTTTAGCCAAAGCAATTAACTAACACTTTAAAATGTTACTGATCAGATGCATTGCAGTTTTCTAATGTTATCAGCTAAGAAACCTTGCATTGGCAATGGAAAATGAATCAATTCCTTAGGCTGTATGAATTCTTATCTATTAGGGAAAAATGTACAATAAACCAACAACAGTATTAACTGTGAAAGTCAGTTGAATGATCATCTAATTTCAACAATAGTTCATTTCCAACATTCATTTGAAGCAACTACATAATTGTCCCTAATCACAGTTAGCAACCGTACCAACAAAATTAAAAAGCTTACATAATTGTAATTTTAACAGAATGAAATGCCACCCATATATCACTTTCTTGCTCAATGCTTGACAATTTGTATCACATTCTCTGCCAAAAGTTTCAATCAGATTCATCAAGTAGTGATTCTAGATTGCCTTCCTAAAATTTTTAAAGACTTATGATTCATATAAGAGGTATGATTAATATAAGATTGAAAAAAATCCCTTGTTTTTCAGTGAAGTAGATATATACCATCCTTCAACTGCTGATGAGAGTCTGAGCTGATGAAACATAAATAATTCATGAGAGAAGGATTGAACTAGACCCACTAGAACTTGTGACAAATCTTTTGCAGAATATATTCATCACTACTGGAATTTCCATCAATAATTTAATAGTTAATTCTATAAAATCTTCTATGCTATTCCTTGAATAGAACAAATTTATCCTCATGCTGAAAATAAGGATTATTTGGGATGGGGAAAAAAGAGAAAGACCTGGAGATAAATGTTGTTTGTACTTGTTCCAAAAATTTTAACATAATTTTAAAAATGGTTTTGGGATTGTAGATATTAGTTGTTGAATATCATAGAAGAATGATACTCTAAATAGCCAAAGACTAATTCAAATTTTACCTACTGAATGCTATTTGAAATTCTAATAATATAAGTTAAATGGTTTAACTGATAAATACAATATCAACATATTTTATATTTGTATGCCTTACCTCCATTATGCTTTTCGTTCTATATCTTTACCATATACAAAACCAGGTAGAAGGCAACAGAACTGGGAGTGTTCAAAACAGAATTTTAAGAATTGTGATTTTAAATTCAGATACTCGACCCTAACTTCATAATCTCTATAATCTAATATAGATAGATCATGGGTGTCAAACTCGCTGCGTCATGTTGCCGTCATGTGACGTTTCATGACGGTTTTCCCATTCAGGAGCTGGGGTGTGTGGCCTGCGTGTGACGCATCCGGTCCATGGGCTGCCAGTTTGACACCCAAGAGAGAGAGGGAGAGACAGAGAGGGAGAGACAGAGATAGAGACAGACCACTAGGAAATTATGGGACATCATTTCCTAAAGTTCTTTTTGTAATGATTCATGTTAATTCCACAGACCCTAAAGTTTGAAAAAAGTGGAGTGGCCTTTTAATATGGCATACAATTCAAGTGTCTCTACTGTGGTAAGATTGACAAAAGCTTCCAAAGTGCATAGGACAAAAGAGAGGACTCAAGGGTCATATTTAGAAGTACCAACGTGGTGGTAGACACTTTTCTTTCCTCCCATCAGTCTTCCTATCCCAGCCATCTTTTTACATGAGACAGAACTCCATCTTGCTTCAAAGTACCCCTCCCCCAACACACATCTAACATCACCTTTATTTTCAAGATGCTTCTGGGCCTCACCATAAGCATGATCAGTGGCTGAAGTACAGTACTTTGCTTAGAAGTGTGCACAGCTGCCTAGAAAAAAGGACAAAGATAAGGGGGTGGTGGAGAGCATCATGCGGTGGGGGGGGACTAGCTTCAGGTAGTATTCTTGTAAATCAGTACTTCATAAGTGATTGTATTCATCTATGGCAACCATTTGGTGAATAAGAAAGCTGCCTAGTGGCCATAACATGTTCTCAAAATTCCAAATATACCAACTTCAAAAGTTTGGTGACGTCTGGAAGGTAATTTTAAGGGGATTTACTGTGTTGAGACTTTTTTGGCCTACTGCATCGCAAAGGTACACTAGAACTGATTCTAGGTGAGTTCTCAATAGGACCAAAACTATCCTGGGAACTGACAATTTCACTGAAGCATATAACTAAAAATGAGATGCATTCATTCCCTTACCTTGGGAACAATCCAAAATGCTATTATAAACTTTAGATAAGAACCTAAGTTGAGGATTAAGATTTAATATAGATGAAGATATTATTTATTCTCTAAATTAAAAAGATACTATATAAGTCAATTCAACGAAATCTGTTGAAAAAAAATCATACCATTTTTACTTATCTGTGTTAGTATTCCCCTTATTCTGTATGGTCCATAATATTTCATTTTCCATTTTCTTCTGTATTTCTGTGCCTAGTCCATGTTCATTGTAAAAGGACTTGCTTTCTATACTTTTATTTACTCACAAGCCAATTGGCAGGGGGCACGTATTTTTCCAAAGTCATGCAATAAAAAATGTAACTCTTGCCAAGATAATACTTAACATTATCTCTGCAGATAGATTTCAGCTCTTGACCCATACCAAGCATTTACTATTATTAATGTGCAGCTAGAGATTTATACATTAGAGAACAAATATACTGACAAGAAAATAAGGGTAGAAATAAGAGAGGCGGCTTAACTTTGTAAACAGAGTTTATTTTGACTAAAGAATGTTGAACTTTCACATATAAATGTACCATCATTTGTTACTAAAGTATAATGTTACATTTCAAGCTGCTTCATATTTCTTATCCATGGGATGTTACATCTAGATTGGCTGATCACACACAATGACATGCCATTTGCATGGTTCAACATAGCAAAATACTTTTCCTGAGCAAGTAATCAATATAATTCCATACATGTGATTGAAACACAACCTCATTAAGCATTTAATCTCATTTATATCCTGATTCTTTGGTGACCATGGAGACTGGCTTAGTTCAGAAGTTTCAGCGGTAACGTCAATGCTATAAGGGTCAATTTAGATCCTAGACGTTTGTTCACACAATCCAAGTAGTTATTTTTACCATGACAATGGATCTTGTGATTGAAAAAACAAAGACTGCTCAGTGGATTATATAGGCATTTTACTGTCACTGTTACATTTCTGGCATAAAGTTACAGAAATGAAATTCTGAGGACCAAATATGTGACTTGTTCACAGAAAGTAGAAAACTACAAAAATGAGGCTTTAGCTCTGTTCCCAGCTGAATAAAATTTCAAAAATAAAGGACAAGTGAAAAGTAAAGTACTCAGTTATGTGGAATGATAATGAACAAGCAGAGATCTTAAAAACAAGAAAGAAAAAGGGATACATAACAACATGAAACCAGAGGGGTATCAGAAATATTAAATGTTGAATTGAATTCACTCATGATCCTATCACTTTGTGACAAGAACTATAGAATTCTTAAGGTTATAGTCCCAAACATGTAGTTCTTACTGACTTGACATTGAATCGATGGAACTTGTTTTTGAACATACATGCAGTGGTGCGATTCAACCAGTCTAACAACCAGTTCGGTGAGCAGACGCTTCACCCAAACCAGTCCGAACCGGTTGAATCCCAGCACTGCATACATACATGCTTAGACTGCATCAAACATGATTGATCTTTTCATATTGTCATACTTCGGATGGATTTGGCGATAGGAAGAAATGCCAACCCCTGCCTCTAGAAACTGAGGCAAAGTAAGCCTGTCTCATAGGAAATATCCTGCTGTGGCTATTGTTGATTTCACAGATGACAGGGAAAACAAAGATGCCACAGACAGTATAAGCAACCAGCAGCTTGAAAAGACAGCAGATGGTAAGAATGACAATATTTGCCAATGGAAGGGATCATCAGCACTCGCATCTTATTAGTGCCTGATCCATTGACAGCACTTTGGCTCCCAGGTCTCAACCCAGCTCTCAAAACCCTCAGATTACCATCAGAGGAGAAAACATCAGAGGAGAAAATTTTATCCAACAAACCATTCAGGCAGTGGGCTGTCAAAGTGCTATGGAACCTGTTAATTATTGAGTCAGAAGTCTCAAAAGATTAACTTTTCTTGTTTCTCTAGGAGGCCTAATCAAGTAAATTTTCTTAATTTGCAAGGTAGGCACCAGTGCACTAGTGACCCATGTAAAAACACATTAATATCTAGGTGACTCATAAGAAACAAATACCTAATAATAGGGAAGCTTAAAGTTTCTTCAAGTTCAACTCAACTCCTGGTGACTTCATGGATATATCCACATAGTTCTCCTTAACAATAATCCAGAAGTAGTTGACTACATTGCTTTTTTCGGGGTGATTTTTCAATTTTCCCAGGACTCTGGAATTCTCTGGCGGCCTCTCCACCAAATCATATCAAATCTGTCCTAGCTTTTCAGCACAGACAAGATTAGCCAGGGTCTATCACTGGACAAGGTTAGAGATGTGATGTTAATCTTTTTGAGACAGGCCTTGCCTGTCTCATCAGATCAATATGTTTATGTTAGGGTTTATAAAAATGCAAGGGTTCAATCACTATTCTTCTAATGTATCCTAGATATTTGTTGAGATTAGCAACATGAAATTATGTAGGCTGAAGTCAACTCAATAAAAAAAAGAAGAGCAACCCAACATGAAAAGCCAATTTTTACAACATTACCCAATGATCAGGATATGTAGTGAAGGTTTACTGAAAACTCAGTACTGGCACAGGCTCATTAAATTATTAGTCAATATTAATATGGATCACTGAAACATATAAAAACAAAAGTTCAAGTCCTAAAAAGCAAATCACAGTCTAATTAGTTATATAACTTGATAAAGAGATTTGCTTTTATTTTGGACATTTGATTCTTTAGATTGTTTGGGTGAATTAATTTATGGGGAGAAGAATTTGGGGTTTTATCTTCTTCATAATCCAAGCTATATATCTTATTATTATAGTACTTGTCCTGAATAAAACTGTAACCTTAGTTCAGGTATTAGAATCCACATCTATGCACAAAAATCATGGAAACCAAGTTTTGTGATATCCTAATTAATGAATGCAAGAGGCCTGGAAAAACGAAAGTTTGAAAGTTTTCTTAATTAATTTCGTTCTCTTGCATCTATTTATTGTACAAATAGGACAGGTTTTGCAACTTGCTTTCTTATAATAAAACAAAAGTATTTTTTCTATTAACCAGGATCACAATATTTCCCTAGCTACATTCTAATTTGTGAATACACATTTTTTTCATTATATGTAATTCTTAAATAATAAAACATTATTTGATGAAATTATTTCAGATGTTGGGCAAATAAATCTTAAATTCTCACCAGAATATCTGGGACATTCCAACTGAAAATCAACAGGATGGATATCAAAATTCACTGCTCCACTTTAGAGTGTTTTTCTTTTTGTTGGGGGAGGTCTTTGGAATAAGGTGACAGGGAAACTTTAGATTTAGTTTTTCCTTAGCCTACCTGTCCCCTCGTGTTCTCTTTTGTAGCCTAATCTTAGAAAAAGCCAATCTTTGGCAGATAGGAAAGTCCAGTGTCAAATTGTTGCCCTAAAAAAGTATCACAGATTCAATGAATCCTCCACTAGTCTCTTCTCCTTGAGCTATAGAGCTGCCACCTACATAGTTTTAGTTAAACTATCTAATTTACAACTGTACAAAGAAAAGGCTCAATACCTTAGCCCATTTTCCACCAATTGGCTGGTAACATACTTTGCCAATACAAGAAGCCTTCCTGGCTGATGCACAATGAGACAATGGAGCAGCTGAATAATTTTGGCATTGGACTTATATTGTCTGCTGTCTGTCTGTCTGTCTGTCTGTCTGTCTGTCTCTGTCTGTCTGTCTGTCTGTCTGTCTGTATTTGGTATAAGCTAACACTGCTATATTAGAGGGCCCTTTGGCTGAATGGCACTTTGCTGTTCTATCCACAAGCCCTGTTCGGAATGGCATCACACGCAGCCTGATATCAAGCCCCTCTAAGATACATCATCATACCTGAGTCACTTTTTAGCTTTTCACACCTACTTTTATGAGAAATACTCTGAGCTATGGGAACAGGCCTGTGCACTGGACCGTATGCAGCAATTGTATATGGCAATAATAATGTTACCAGGATACATTACTGTACTCAGTACCCATTAAATGTCACACACAAATCTCATTATTATGTATGTCATATTATTCACTTCCCAATATATATGCATTCAGTAAATATTACTTCATCTTTACATTCCCATAGGACTCCCAGGCCATTTTTAATTTCATACAAGCTTTTGTAGCATTCAGTAGCAGGCTCCTGGCAGTATTCCCATCCTTTTCAAGACCGACAAAATTTGTGTTATAGTTTTTGTGCTGGGTATATAATTTGCACATACAGAATTTCAAGGTGAATAGATCTGCCACCTTTTGTTTTAAAAATAAATTAGACCTCGGGCATCATTTCTTCCAGAGGAAAGGAAGGAAGGAAGGAAGGAAGGAAGGAAGGAAGGAAGGAAGGAAGGAAGGAAGGAAGGAAGGAAGGAAGGTAGGTGTGGGGGAAAAGTTCTACTGTGCTTGTACCACTTGGAAATTTCCCCCCTCCTTTTTTTTTAAAGAAAAAAAACTCTAACAATGAATTTATAACCTTAAGGCAGGTAGTAGTCTAGTGGACATTCAGGCCCCACAAAGTAGATTCAGAACTGAAGAAACTTGGACCCAGCCCGAGTAACACCTATGGGCAGTATTCCAGTCTGGTCTGAAATATTGTGGGCAAATCTAACATTATCCGTAAACTTTCATGTAAGAAAAGCTTTCAAATATAACTATTATTTTCTGAAAGTGCATATTAACAAATTATGAATGTTTGCTTTAGATATTATTAAAGCTAAAAGTATCAATCAAAACAATGTCTATAGTCTTTAGAGTTCCTCAATATATGGGAACAGATGGTGGAGAAAGATACTTCCTTAACAATCTGATATCTGATATGGGTTTCACTTTGCATTGTGGTAAAGAGGGCTCTGCTTCATTTCTCATTCCTGACCTTGATTATCTGCAATTTGATTTATTGTCTCATTCTGTTCCCCTGAGAAAATTCAATTTCTCCCTGTTGCATGACATCATCAGTGTTGTCCTTCTTTAGCTCATCCTGCTACTTCTTTAGAACATCCTTAATTTACTACAGTAAGAACCTTATTTTGAAGATACAGAAATGAAACCAGGGTTTAACAGTCGGTCTAGCTTCATTATAATAAAACCAACATTAACTTTGCTAAAAGTTAATGTGGATTTTGTTTTGATGAAGGTCGATTAACAATTTCTCACATCCAACCATTCCCAACTGGGTTTTTTTAAAGAGTGCCTTTAATTCTTTCTACTGGGTGGAAAGAATCAAATATGAATGTGTCTACTGGAAAATATTCAGAAGAGAACACTTTAAAAGTAGTACCTCACCAGTTTGAAATTGGTATTAGCTGAACTTATTTTTATCACTGATGACAATAGAAGGACATGCTGCGGTGGTGAGACAGGATCGTCAGGCTTGATTCTAACCACACCTGGCCTGAAGCAATTAAAAATGACAAATCCTCACCATTTAGTGATATTACCTTATCTTCCTAATAATGGCTAAACACTGATACTTTCCTGAAATTGCCATATCACTGATTTTTACAAAGCCACTATAAGTAAGAACTCTTTTTCCATTTCCTACCAGTGCAGCTGGTTTCCATTTCCTACCAATGCAGCACAAAGAATAACATAGTTTTAATAAGCTGCCAATGGAAGCTTGCTTATGTGGGCAACTTTCTCATTAATCTTCCCCCACTCAACCCCAGCTTTCACATGAGAGGGATCTCTTACTGGAGCTCAAGAACAATTCCTGGTGTGTTTCCTGAACAGTGAAGAGGAGGAGAGGAGAAGCCCTTGGAAAAATGACCTCATTACTGCTTTGAATATTGATGTGCAGTTCCCAAACTGCATGGACAGGGAAGGGTGGAGGATGTGTGGATCTTAGCAAGACAAAGAGGCAAATGTTTGAAGAGAAAAGGGGAATTGGGATAATGTAATCAAGGCTGTAAAAGCACCAGAGGATGAAAAATTCACTAGAACAGGGCTTTTACTGTAGAGGATGCCCTGCAGAATTCCTGAACAGAAAGCCTTATGGATGAGTTAGCTGGTCACATGAAATAGATTATTATCAGAAGAGTGGGGGTGGGGGAGGGCGAGGAGGCACCCTTAGGAGACAAGGTCTTATTTACTTATTTAATGAGGGCTGTTTTTTAAAAAGGCAACATTTGTTAGGCAAAATTCTATAAAAGGTAGAGTCCAGAATTGTGTGTAGCCCTCCACCGTTTTTTTGCTGAGCAGGTGGAACCAAAGATTTGTGACCCTTTTTTAGGGCAAGGGCAAGGGGTAAGGGATGTCTTAAGCCTTGTGGATATTCCAGGAATCCATTTCATGTGTTTAAACACCTGATCCTGCACTCAAAATGGGCTCCGGCCCAGCTTTTTTTGGAGTGTGGCTCTTGACATGCCGCATAAAAACCTGGAGTGGCCCTTCAACTACAGATCCCTAACTTGGGAGAAAAATTCTGGAGGGGAATAAAATCCAGCCTTTGTTCTTTAAGTTCACAGGATCACATTTGTATACTTTCATTTTTCCAACATGAAGAAAAACATGGAAAAATTACTTACACACACACACACACTTCTGCCTTTTAGGAGAAAATGACATTTCGGTCAACAAAAGCTCACTTTAACTGAATTTCTTTAACAAATTGGCTTTTCCAGCCATTCCTAAATTTGCGCTCTCCAATTCTGTTGCTCTGGCTAGACATTCAGGCTGTTGGTAGTTATAACAAATTGGGAGATACCTACCACCTTGGGCAAAATTGATGCCTCTGATTTTAAAAACATCTGCTTGGAATTAAGACTATTAGGGACTTATTTTTAAGTAAGTATGTTTAAGACCTCATATCAGGGCCTCCCCCACAATATTGTCAGACAGCTTTGGGGAGACAAATCTATCCCCACAGAATGCCCAATAGTGGTCATGTGATACAATAAGCTACTTTGTATGGTGATAGGTCATTGGTGGCCCTCTCCAGCATGGCTGAGAATTGTGGGAGTGGCATTCTTAATACACCTGCTCGTAAAAAAGAGTTTATAGCCAAAAACTAAAATACCATATACCCTTCTTGGCAACATCTTAACACAAGGCTGGCTGAAACAAAGTTCCCATCCCCTCAAACTTCCCCTCCAGGCCAATACCATCTTCATCCTTATTTTTGGTTGTCATATTTGTTACCCACCCACCCCCCTCCATTTCTCTTCATAAAGAGGATGAGGAATGATTGGGAAGAGGGCTAGCATTCTGTAATGGAGGGGAACAAAAGGATGTGTACAGAACAAATGCAATCTGCTGCCAAAAGTGCAGGGGGTGGGGGGTGGGGGGTGGGGGCAGGTGCTGGAAACAGAGGTTGTGTGACAAATGGAATGAGCTGGGTCGAGATTCATCACCCAAGCTGTCCCCGAGGGCCTCACCACAATAGCAATCTGAGCACAGAAATAGGCCATGCCAGCTCTAAGCTCAGGACAGGAAGGAAGATGAACAGGCAACAAATATAGGAATTGGGAGGCGGTGGCGGTGGTGGGGAGCGAGCGCACGGACAGGTGGAAGCAACCACAAGCTATGGAAAAAGGCACAGCCCTGAAGTGAGTTGAAAGGTGCTAACGACTCATCTGTGCCACCAGACAATTTAAGAAGTTGGCCAGTGAGAGAAAGGAGGAACCATGCAGATAAAGCAGGGCAGGAAGCTAATAAAATCAACAGAGCCCCTGGGGGCGGGCGGGCTGAAGGTTTTGACCCAGAAAAATCTGCCTCTGAGAGGAACATCCAGGAGGAAAACAACAGAGTGGCACAAGACGGATGAAAGATCCCCGAGCGTCAGCGAGATTTGGTACATGTCGACCAGAGCTAGGAATTAAAAGATCAAGACCGATCTGTCGAATTTCGGCGAGGGATCATCGTCCTTTCTTGGACTCCAACCGCCTCAATTCACTCAACACTTATTTCCCCTCCTCTGTGAACGTGAGAAGTACGTGCGACCGGTCGCACCTGCCAAACTTCTGCGAAGACGCAGCGCCAGATTAGGCCGCTGGATTTGCTCACGAAAGAGTTCGAGGGGGAGCGATCTTCCCAGGCATCGGATTTTGAAACGCGCTGTGGATCCGAACCTCGCCAGGACCGGAGAGCTAACAGCGCCGGGGTTGGGAAGGCGCGTCGCGGTGTGCGTGGAGGGAAACCGGGCACCGACAACTAGTCCACCCATTTCCAGGGCCGCAACTCCGGACCCCGTCTTGACCGCTCCCTGAAGAAAAGCTTCCAACTTCGGTCCAAAACTGGCGCGGAAACGCGGGGCTCAGGCAGGTGGGAGGCCAAACTTCTCCTCCCCCCCCCCCTTCCTTCCTTCCCTTCAATTCCCGCCGGCCGAGCCGAGCCGAGCCGCGCGTTTTGCATGAGGCGGCGGGGAGCGAGCGACTCGTGCAGCTGCTTAAAGTTGCTTTGGAGGCGACGGTGCCCGGGGTGCGTGTGCTGCTCCGGGCTCGCTCCCCCAAGACGCCCGGCTCCTTTAGCATCCCCAACTCCGACGCAGTTACTTCTCTCTCCCTCTTACCTTTGGGGTATCTCCAGAAAGGTCCTTTGTGTCTCCTAGTCCCACATTGTTACCCGAAGAAGCGTCTGTAACAACTGGGAGTGACATCAGCCTGGAACAATGAAATCAAGCGCTTGACAGGCGAGGGAGGCGCAGGCCAAAGCCTCGGGACTATTTTGCCTCCCCTCCGCCCCCCAGCGATCTCGCCCAGCCTCCCTCCGTCCCTCCCTTGCTCGCTGGCTCACGCCAGGATCCAATTACAGTGGATAAAGGAGACACTAAAGGAACAATGCACACTGGGTAAGACCATCTGCCAAGGANCTCTCTCTCTCTCTCTCTCTCTCTCTCTCTCTCTCTCTCTCTCTCTCTCTCTCTCTCTCCCTCCCCCCGCTTGCAATGCAGATTGCCCTTCCTCTGTTGGAGTTTGAATTCTTTTCCTGGGAACTGGTGAGCCGAGCGCGCATCACTTGCCTGCTTTGCAGCCAGCGGGAGCTGGAGGTCGCGGAAGGCTGGCCTTCCTCGCGCCTGCAATACTTGATCTTCCCACTTTCGCTGGTTTTCCCCTCAGTTTGTTCAGACGAAACCAGATGGGTTTGGTTGCTTGCTGTCTGTCAAAACAGAACGGATGCAGTTCTGCAATCAGAGTTGGCGGGAGAGGAGTTGAAGCGAGTTCCCTGGTGGTCGAATCGCTGTGCGGTTAGCGCGTCTTTGTGGTGATTTTGTGCACACCGTGCGATTATGCCAGCAGGGAAAGTGAGTCAGATTATTTATCCTCAAGCAAGATAGGCTGAATCCTTTAAATGTGTGAGTTTTGTCCTTCTTATGATGTCTTTAGCATTTCATGCATTTTTCAGCCATCCGGATCAAGAACCCGCTCTCCCCAGTTCGAACCAGTTCGACCAGATTTCCACCACACTGCTAAACTGGTACTCACCCCACCTCCACAATATGGTTGGATTTATGAAGTCCCAGGCATGTTTGTGGGGAATTATTGTGATTAAAATCCAAAAGAGGATGGGTAGGTGGGTAGGTTAGGCATTAAGTTCGGGAGAGGTTGCTGAATTAAGTCCTATATACCTTTCAAGGAGCCAGAACACTATTCATTTGGAGAGAAATGGACTACAGCCGTTTTATTGTAATATACTTTCCATTTTTGTAGAATACGTTCAGGAAGGTGGTAAACCTGTTCTTACACCCTCAGAACCATTGCAGTCTTACATCAGAGAAAGTATCAGCACCATTAGCACAAACTATGTCCTTTGAACACTGTGTTCCTGCCAGTCCAGAAGAATGCTATAGGTTGCCTTTAAAAAACTCTGTGCCCTTTCCATGTTTCTGGCTATTTATAGGCCAGCTGAACAGAAGGATGTTTTTTTTTAATATAATCAATAATAATAAAAACAAGAAATATTTAGAACAGTTGCAGAGGTATTTTTGATGTTAACATGGTTTAGGAGAGTTTGCAAAAAAAAAAAAATTGTCTTGTGCCAAAATGAACCAAAATGGAACTGCTTCTCTGAGTAGATTGTTCTACAGCTGGTGGCCACCACTGAATAGGCTCTTTCTCTTACTGCATAGCCTCCTTCACTTGAAAAGCATGCGTTGAATAAACCCTGATCTTGAGCTGTGAGAAAGAGCTTTCATGGTTAACGGGGCTCTAGGAAATACAGTGGGAGCCCACGAGGGTGACAAGGCAGGGTGCTTTTATCGCCCACGCAGAGTTAGCAGCCATGCCCTGAACTGTTGCTGGACTGTTTCAATGACAACCCCTTATTCACTACCCTGAATTCCTGTCTCAGTCCTCAAGTGCAAACGAAAATATAGGTTTGCACTATGTTATCTGTTTGAGGATTGCTTCCCCCACCTCTCTGCCTTAAATTAAACAATAGCTCTGGACTGAAAAGAAAAAGCTTTTTTTGCTTTATAAAAAGCAAAATGAAAAAAAGTGGTGCTAAATGGAAATGTGAGATGTTGAATTGCAAGAACCCACCAGAGACCACCTAGTGCTTTAGAGATGCCATATAAGCATTCTGACACATGATCACCCCTTACCTCCCCTGGCTGAAAAAAAAATGCCTGAAAATAAATTCTGTCATCTAGCAGAAGCTGCTTGCAGCTGAAAGAAATATAAAGAAGAGGGTGGATTGTTGATGAAATATATAATACATTTATAGTAGATGGGTCCTGAAAAGGAAAGCCATGTGTTGTCTATCATTCAGCTGTTAGTTATGCCACCTTTGCCCCCTTGTATGTGCAGCAGATCAAGCTGTTTCTCTCTCCAGCTGCCAGCAACTCCCAAGAGCCTGCCCTCCATCATTTGTTACCTGATCTGGGCATTGGGCTTTGAATAGGGCACCCTCTGCTGATACCACATGAGCTTTGCCATGGAGCTGCAGCAGGGCCCTCTTAACGGCATTATTGGGCCCCCAGGCAAAACAGTGTACTGGGGTCCCCACGACAACTACTCACAGGAATAAAAATGTAGATGGTCGATAAAATTAAACATATATTTGCATGTTATTGTTAATGAAAAATGCAGTAAAATGTAATAAATACATTGCTGTATTGATATGGTACAAGGTGCATTGAAGGGTTAACATACACAGATTAGTATAGGGCCCTTATGCTCCTGCAGCCCTACCGGCCCATGCATCAAGAGAGCCCTGAGTGGCAGTCCTTTACGGTCTTTAGATCACTTGTTTACTACAGCAGTCATGAAAGAAAGAGTCCTACAATCAGAATTAGGAAACAGAGACTCCCATCCATTCGAGGCAAGAATCAGAATTAAAACTCCCAAAGTTTTGCCCAGCTTCTGATTCAAAATATGCAGTGAAAGGGAGCCCATCACCTCTAGGAGGAAAGAGTTTCTCTTTATGGCTCTGATCATAAGAGAAATAAATCTGTTATTTTCCTAAAGTATTAAAGCCAAGTCTCTCCCCCCCCCTTTCTTTTTTGCTGCAGTGAAATTAAGCAAATTATTTGCTCTTATTTTAAGAAACTTCCCAATTTCTTCATTTCTTTGATAACATGCCAGTGATTTCCTTATTACTTTACAATATGTTCTGATGACTGGACCCCACTGCAGTAACAGAGGACCTGGAATTCCTAAATGTATAATTGTTTAGTCAGTGCAGTAGGTCCTGTAACATAGCCAGCTGTTTGCACCAGACTAGCAAAATGCAAGCAAAGGATTGACAATTTGCAAGGGAAGTAATGAAGGAAACTTGGATGCTTAGCATTGTCTCATAATGCAATTGCTGTTTAAATGTGCCTATCTATTTTAGTAGGCATCACAGAAAGAAAGGCGAGTAGAGCAATCAGTTCACACATGCATGTTAATTATTTGTTGGCAGCGGTGTTACCGCCAGCAGATGACTGCCAACAGATCATTTAAATTGCCCGCTGTTGTCATGCTTTTTTGCAGCAGGGGCAGAGGAAACATGCAGGTAAAAACATTCAACCCTATGAAATAGTAAGAGGTAAGAGACTGTTATATGCTGGTTTCCCTGAGAAGAGATGGATCCATTGTTATACCTAGGAATGTGGGAAAGAGGAGTTAATGCAGATGGTATCGAGTAGATGTGAGTATACTCTCAGTGTAGAAAGACAGCATCACCCCTCTGGGGTATTAGTCTTCCCTTGTGTATCAAAAGCATTACAAAGGCAGCATTACTCTTCTTTTTTGTGTATCGTGGACAATATCAAGTATACAGGACTAGGTTCTTGAAACAAGAAGTTGATTTCTTAGCATCCTATGCTTTATTTATAAGGACTGCATGCTTCTACATTCAAATATACGATCCAATTTTTCTATTAAGGATCATTAAAATTCTCCTGAGAACAAGCCATATAATTGCTGCCATCAGGGACACTATCACTCTAGTACAGTTAAAAAAAAGAGGTTTCTTTAGGTTTGCTTCTATCCTGCTCCAGGTGGGGCTGGGCTTTAAGGTGTTCTGAAAGTGGTATACTGTATTGCCTTCTAGTTTATAGTACGCATTTTACTATATCTGAGTAACCTGTGTAAGTTATATTGATTTCTTACTCATATGATATGTTTTGGTAAAATCAGATATGCAACCCTACTTTTAGATGTAAGACTCAACCCTTTTTTAAAAAATGGGCTACTTTTTATATACGGTATATATTTAATTATTTTAGGAATGGTTATGTATTATGTATTGGGGTTTACATAGTTTTATTAACCAGTAAGTAAAAAAAAAAAAATAGAGCACAGCAAATGAAAATGGATGCTTAGAACATTTTGTGACCCACTGTATAATGTATAATGAAAGTGTAAACTTACAAAATGGATTCACTCAATAATCAAATTAAGGAAGTTGGGTGAACACAACTTTTATTTTTGTATATTGTCAGATGTCATATACCTCCAAGTATGGAGTTTTACATGACTTCCACCCCCTGGAAACCATGTAAAAGTGGAGGGGGTAGAAGTCATGTAAAACCCTTTAAATGGGGTTGTGACATAAGATCTGTATCTCTTTGCTTTGGGAATTTAACTGAAGGTGGACTAGATGCACCATTCTGATAATGCTTCTAGATATCACTTCCTGCAAATGCTGAAGACCAAAACCTTTTCATTGACTGATTATGGGCCATCAAAATATTGTTAATTCCTAGCGATCACATAAATTTTCTCCATTATGATCTGTCCCTAAATTAGTCCTTCAGATCTTCCAATAGTGCACTAATCATTGTCCATTCACCTTGCCCCTAGTTGTCCTCTTCTCTTTCTTTCTCCCTTTCCCAGCATTAAAGCTTTCTGCAGTTAGATCTTTGATACTGAGTCTAAAACCCAGTCATTTGTGCCTCAAGTTAAAACAATTATGAGCTGATTTATTCAATGATCCATTTGTTTTCTTGACTGCCCATTCTCAGAAGTCTTCTCCAGAAACAATGTCAGTTTTAAAGTATAGTCATCTAAATTACAAAATAATTTCAATTTCTGTGAGTTCAATTTCAAGTAGAGGGTTTGAATCTGGTAGACATCTGACTACCAACGGTGGTAGTGCATTAAGCCAAATCTTTATTTAGTTCTGTCTAGTGTCCTATAGTGTCCAACCTTCCAAATCCCATCTTATCATACACTGTTCAGAACAACAGTATTTTCCCATGGGATGATTCTGACAATTAGTGTCATAATCTATTCAAAATCCTTTCTTCATTTGTAATTTTTAAAAATCAATGTTCTAATTATCCATTTGCTATTTATTCTAAACCAAAAGATTTTTCTAATTCTTAAATTTGCATAAAACCTCTTTGGAATGAAAGATTGAATAAACTTACCTGGTATCGTAAAAATATGGCATTATAGAATTTCCTAATATCTGAAATTTACAAGCAATTTCCAAAAGTGATTAAGAAAGAAGCATATGATCACAGTTTTTTTTAAAGGCACTAAGCTATGGTTTGGACTACAGTGAGTTTTCTCATCTCCCAGATCTCTAAACCCACTGGAAATGACTGATTTGTGGTCTCCTTGCAAGGAGCAACTGTCTAGAGCACATGGGGATGATCTTCGTCTTCTCCTTCTAGAGTCTAGAGACGAATTCAAGAGTTGTCTTTTTATTCTGGCTCTCATTTGCTGAAGCCATCGGCTATACTGCACAATTTCTTGCCCAGAAGTCCTGATAATTGATCTCTCCTGAACTAAAATTCCTTCTCAACCCAGATTCTATAATGAGTGAACAAAAACCCATCTGTTGTTTTGGCTTATACTTCCATGACACCATCCTTGTTTTCTGAACACATAAGAGTTCACCCCATTCACTCACAATTAAATCTGCACAGAAATCTGAAGCACACAATGAAGAATGCAGCTTACACCAGTGAGCAGTCGTCAGCTCAGCCTTGGCAGTGATATGTGATGCTCGTGTGGGATGTGAGAAAAGCTACACAGTAATGTGAGCTGCTACCAACTATCCAAACAGAAGAACTGGATGCAACTGAGTACATAAGAAATTGTGTATGTACTAAACAGCAACTGCTCTCAAGGTGGAGGGGAGAAGGAACTGCCATTGTTATCCTTCTGCTTCATGAATACAGTAAGGGTTCACTGGCAAGCACCTGTTGTGGCATCAAATCTTGTGTAAGTAGGACTTTAGCATTCAGGAGTAACCCCATACCCTGGATAGCAGAAGATTTCTTGAAAGAGAAGTGAAGAGGGAAAATGTTTACTGAGTCACAGTGGGAAGATTTTTCTTCTGTAAATTTCCTTAGTGGACCACCAGCAGTATAATCACAGTATTTCTTAAATTAAAAAAAGGTAGAAAGTCAGTGGTTCTATCTTGAAGTTAGAAATGAGATGTTGTGTGTGTGTCTACATGTGGCCATGAACAGAGGCAGATTGGAGGCTTAACTTATAGAGAGGGGACATCCAACTCTGGCTGAGATATTTGTTTTTGTTCTGTTATATGGAAATAATCCAGTGCTTCTTATGGCAGCCTCAGTACCACATTAGGACATGCAGGAAGGAAAGGCAGTAAGTGAAATCCTAACTGGATTTTCTATAGTAAGGTCCTTCTTTCAAATGCTAAAGTAAAAACAGCCACATTTTCATTCAGCCAGTAAGCCTTAGTTTTTCACAGCTACTAAAATTCACATTTACATACTTGCAAATATGAAAAAAGTTAATGTTTATATTCTCATACTTTGTTATAAAATAACAATACAGAAATAGATAAGAAATGTGTAATCTGTAAGAAATACAGACATATTTGTATACATTAGAATCAAATGCAAGATCAAAGACTGGATGCAAGGCGATAAGTTACATTGAATTGCCATGAAATAAAATGATCACATATTGTTTAAGCATAAAAGAGCTTGTTCAAAGGCCCGGAACTAGGAGTACAGAGAAGTAAAACATGTTTCTCCAGTTGTAAAAACTCTTGCCTTGTCACAGAAATATTTCATTTGCTACAGATGAATAGTAATTTGTACGGGTATTTTCTAGCCATGCTAATTTTCTAAATAGTTCTTAGGGATGCTTGTTGAGATTCTGGAAGCTGGAACTTCAATAGATACCTAGAAGGGGGCTTGAAATTGTCCAATGTAAGTCTTATGGAATGCTTTGAATAAAATGAAGGACATTGGCCCTCTAGATATTGCTAAATTACATCTATCAGCATCTCTCACTATTAGTCTGACTTTAGTTTAGTTATGACAGCTGGCTGGAAAGATAGTGTAGTAACATGTGGAAGCCAGAAATCAGAAGTCCTAACATCTTTTGCCTTGAAGATGCATTAACAGCGATGCTAGATTTTTGGCCAATATAGCTGTGGTTGGCCTTGTAGGACTTAAATCCTTTTCCATCAGTTACTCGTTTTACACCAACGCCTCTGCATATGAGTCCACTCCACATTCCAGTAGCTTTGATGTGTTTTCATACCACAACATTTCAGCATTAAAGGTCTCAGCTTCTTAGAAATGCCAGTGCACTTTGAGGTGCAGTCAATCCCAGGGCTTTAGATCCTAGATTTCAAGGGATGTCTCTGGCTGTGGACTAAAGACCCATCAGGCCTGGCCTACCCTCTGCCAACAAATCCTCTGCCTGACAGGATAAAGTTGGATGCTTGACAGCCATCCCGGGCTGGCCTTCAGCTACTCAGAGCTCAGTGTGACAATTACAGCCTTCTTCTCTACTTCTTCCTGCTGGCTCCATCTGTCCACAGTCCATCTGGGGAAAACAAGCACAAAGGAACCAGGCCAGGCGGCTCTGGAATAGCCATCTTTAACCTGTTTCCCATCTGTTCACCTTGGTTGCTAATGTAATAATCCCCTAGGAATTTAAAGGAATCTACTTGTGGTTTTATACTAGGGCTGAGCTGGCATTTTCTTTCATATTATACTAAGCTGGACTGTGTATGCAGTGAGGGGAGAGACAGTGGAGGGCTGTTGGCCTCAACCTAGACAGGGCACATGGCCTACCTCGCTAATGCAGAGTGAGTTTTTATTTAGAAAGTCTTGCAGGTGATTCCTGAAGTCTGTCCCCAAATTGTCACTAGGTTGTCATTTGAATATGAGGGAAGGTAAATGTTCGTTACATGAGGAGTACTTGTGCTAACAGATTTAATTTGATTTTAATGAAATTTAAAAGGAATACAAGTTTTTTTTGTCCCAAAAGCATCTACATACAGTGCCCACATAACACTCAAAAGGCAGTTGTGGCTTTTAAATCCCAAATGTTATATGGGTTTTTTTCTACACAGAGAAGATCCCAATTCTGGTTAGATAATCTGGTATTGTATTAGACAGATCCATCTGTTCCTGATGACACTCCAAATGTTCAGCTCCCATTAGCCCTTTGTACCAGTGATTGAGGACTATGAAAGATATACACCAACCAGATCAAGAGGGCTACGGATTCATTCTCTCTTTTACAGTATGATTTCCCATTTTCTGCTGAAGTTTTGACTGATAAAAGCTCTGTGATAGAGTAAAACAACAAGGACTTCTAATAGTCTTGTAATTATCCTCACTTGCTACACCACAAATTTCCCTCCAATAGAAAGAAGTTTTGTCCCTTTCTAGAATTTTAGATTTATACTGTCTGAGGCTAATTTCAATTTTGAAGACCATCTAGTTAAGATTTGGCAGCTGCTCAGCTTCTTAGGCTAAGAGCCTCTTTTGCTTACAATTGGACTATCATATCTTGAATCATGGCTGCTGATACTTTTCTGATCTTTTAAGGAGGCGATACTTTCAAGACTTGTGAACTTCAACTCCCAGAATTCTCCAGCCAGCTATGCTATGCACAATTCTGAGAGTTGAAGTCCACAAGTCTTAAAAGTTGCCAAGTTTGAAGACCTCTGATTTATACTCTTATAGGCCATATTTAATTTAGTATTGAAAAAAGTAAAATAGTATGGCTATCAAGTTATACTAAAACAGTTCCACACAGACCAAATATTATTACCAGTTTTTCTCATCTTTGTTGTAAATCTACAGTACTCCATAATTTACAGAAGTATGGTATATTTAGATTTTTTTTTAAAAGGAATCATTATAAAAACAGATATAAATCAGATTTATCTGATGACAAATGAATACATTTTGATAATCAAAATTGGTACAGCAGGAGTTCACCTGAAATCTAGGCAGAACCTGTACAAGTATTGTTATTAATTTTCCTGCTCCAATCTTATTCTCAGAAGTCCTCATTCCCTTTGATTATTTTTTGAGAGCAAAGGAATAAGTATGAAAGTGCAGCAGGATGCTCACACTCACTTGTTCAAAAAGTGTGATCAGTTTCTCCTTAAAATGACTACAGGTGCTATCCAAGAAATCCTGTTAAATAGCCCCCCTAACCTTTTTAAAAACTTTTTAAAAATATCTGTCCAAGAACACACTATCTGTGGAAAACAAGTTTTACCACTATGAATACTTGTACATTCTTGAAGAAATCAAGCTTCTAAGAGTAGAGGTGTCATGTAACCGATGTATAGACCTTGTCAATTTTCTTTGAAAAACAGCAGGAGAAAGTTAGAATTTATCCCCCAATATAACATTCATTGAAGTCAGAGGATGGTGCCAACATACATTCTTCTCCAGTACAAGTGCTCTTCACAAAGTCTCTAATGCCATTATGGATTCTGGTAACAGAATACTGTATGTGGTTCTTCCATCCTAAAGAAGCAAATCCAGATGCAAAAATATATGGTTCAAATAGCATAAATTGCAGTATAGCTTTCTTCAAACCTGCTACTCAATGTCCAGATGTAATGGACACCAACTCATATACATTCTGACCAGCACAATTCCCATGCATGGTTTCCAAGCCTGCTGAGAATTATGGAAATTAAAACCCAACATACATGTAATCCATCAAATTGGAGAACACTATGTCCAGTCATCAAAACAAAAAGTGTCCTGTTAACAAAGATAACAAGGACAAGAACATAATAGCAGTCGATGAAAGTTAGCTTTATAGAAGAATCTATGGGTTAGAAAAATATATTGTGACATTTTGGTTTTCATATAGTAAATCAGCCATAGTCACCGCTGCTAACAAACCAGAATTTTAATTTTAATACCACTCCCATGTCATACATGATGTTATAATGGATAGATTCTTCAGTGTGCTAAGTCAAAACAATTAAATCATCATATGTTTATAAGTTACTTCAATCCAGCCATTGCTTTACCTTTATTACATCTATCTCAGCCAGCACTCAATCGGCTTTTAGAAAACAATTGTTCATGATTAAAATCTTGGCAAAAGGGCTCATGATACTGAGGACCAACTCCTAATATATCCAGGCACAGATCCTAATACATTTCCATGAATGATTATTTTATGTAAATTTGACTTCAAATATCTCATGACCCAAGCAAGAAAAAACATACCTGGTCATTTTAATTATGCAATTAATGAATCATGAATCAGTGAATGCATTCTGGATGTAACACTTTCTGATAGTTTTAGGTCTACTATGGTTAGACAGTCCACAAACAATCTGCCCCNCCCCCCCCCCCCCCCCCGATTACTGACAGAACTGCAGGAAGAAATCCCAGCTCCTTACATGTGTATGCCAGAAAAATTGGTGAGGTTCTCATTGATTATGGGTTGACTACGCCAGTGCTGACTGATTTGCTGTTTACTCTATGTTCTTCAGGAAATCCAGCAGCCTTTGGTGCCACTCATCTGGCTTGTCAAGATAACAGGCATGGCCTGCCCCTTTCATCATCATTATCTTGTGATTAGATAAATTCTTCAAGTTGTTCAGGCTCACTTCACCCAGTTGGTCATCTTGATCCCCATATACAACGAGAGTTGGTGTCTGTAATGCAGGAGAGAGGAAAAAAATCAAGCCTGGTTCAATCAACGAATGAACATTCTTGCCTGTCTTAGATCCTAATAATGAAAAATTAGTTCAGATGAAAAATAGAGACAGAAGTGCTCTCTTCCGGGAAAAAAATACTTCCCGTATTGCTGTTCAATTTATGTGGCTACATTAACCATGTAGCTAATTTGTACTTGCTCTCTGTGTTTTATAATGGTATGCTCTTAGCCCAGTTTTCAGGCTATAAATATATCCAATCAGTATTAGCAAGAGGATGATCCTTTCCTGGTGGAAATGCAAATCTTCAGCAAAAACAAACCTCTTCTACATTTGCAAAACAGAGTAACTGCAGCAGATATTTTCAGCAGGACTAAAGGGAATTCTCATTATTATCAAAAACTCACTATCACCCTAACAAAAAAAAAATGTGCAGATCAGATTTGCAAGGGCAAAGGTACATGCTAGAAAAGACTAAAATTCCCAAAAGGGAGCAATATGGATAGGGGTCAAATTAAATGCTCTACGCTCACAAGAGACATGATAAAAATCAGAGAATGTTCACAGAAATTTATCACAGTAATTGTTGTAATTCTTCTACATTCAAAACTACAATTCATGTTAGGTGTACCAGATTCTTACTGTGGATGCAGATGTGGAACTTATTCAACTAATGTAATAAAACATGCATAAAATGAAACAGAACCCAGAGAGAATCTCCTGAACCCATCTGAGTATTCTTTTAGAATGGTATTGCCCATTTTCTTGGTCTATCTTCACAAAGCTATAAATATTCCTCAGATTGAATATAGGTCTGCTTTTCCTTATTAGTATTGTATTTGAAGGTAAGGCAGTGTGCATTGCCCCCTAATGGACAACTGATGAACTCCTGCAAGGTTTACAAAACATCTGTAAATCCACTTCCATCCATATTTTCCTCACATAGTTGTGAAATGCCAGTTGCATAACTGAGATAACCCAGCCCTTCTAATTATGTCTTGTACCCAAGAAGATTCTGCTCCAGAATTCCCTTCTTCTTTAGATGAACATACCTTGACACTGGCATATTGGGTTGGAGGGAACTTCTCTGTGCAGATAGGTGCCACTGGGATGTAGGCTTTCAAAAGGTGATTGTGCTGAAAAAGGAATGGGAGTGAATACATTCCACTGAGAGATGGACTGATCACCACTGCTTGGTCAAATTTCAGGGCCTCCAAGACATCCTTCAAGAAACTGCCTGGGGCTGGTTCTCCAACAGGAGCTGGAGCAACAGCATCTTTAGAGCGGCCGAATCCTGGATCACAAGAAACAAGACATCCTACATCACACATATTCAAGCATCCTCAGCTGGGTGATTACAACTCCAAGCATTCCCAGCTCAGAAAGACAACTCCCCCATTTGGCTAGGAATTCTGTTTGAGGATTGAGCCATATATAAGCATTTAAATTATAAATCCCCAAGTTTCATTTTTGTGACACTTGAAGCCCCAATAATATACCATCAAATTGTGGTAAATCATTCAGTAAGATGTTTTTGTCTATCCCTTTCAGTGGACAGAGAACTGTGGCTAGGTAGACTCAGATGGAAAGCACCTCCAAAATCCTGTTCCAGAACCCTCTGGTTATATTTTACTACCCCATCCTATTGCAAATCTGACTTTGTGAAGGTATTTGTCCCTGCAACTGGAAGATACAAAGACCATGCTTTGTTACTAGGTGGATTGACTCATGAGATTTTTCTCTTCAAGGCAGAAGAGAAAACAACTAAGTTCTTCCATATATTTTACCAATTGTCATTGCTTGTGGTCCTTGCTTACTGATTGCAACCAACTGAAGTTAGGACAGCATTAAAAAAAATGCAACCAATCCTTGCATTTACAATTGTCTCAGTATCCTGCAGTTACATGATCACCATTCATGCTTATGACAAGTAATTAATAGAGAATGCAGAAATAAAATCTTAAGTGGCATTATTTTTTGCTTAGTGACTCCATTACTTTGCTTAAAAACAAAGGCAAAATAAGGTGGTAAACCCATCACAATCACTTGATTTTGGGCTTAAGCAGCTATGTTGTACATCAGCCAAATTGCTGGTCCCAATTGCTGTTTTTACTATCACCCTCACCTGATCTACAGATATTCACCACTATTGCAAACTCCTATTACTGATTATATAAACCCACATTCCCACATATTTATACAATCTTTAAATATTTATTATAAGGTAACCAATATAACATAAAAGGAAGGTAGTCCCTAATTTCACAATTTAAGAAAAGTTAAGGAGAAAAAAACCTAAGAGGACACCCAAAATTAGTACACTGAGAGATGAGGATGCTTGTGTGTATAAGCTACTGACTGCAGATAGAAAAAGGGAATGAACTTGAGTATCCAGGAAAAGTCACAACTAGCAAATTGTATCTTTGGAGAAAAGAATTATTAACAGATGCATTTTATTGCAAATATCCCTTACATGTAAAAAAGCATGGGGGTGGGGGTGGAGATCTATGTCTTCTCTTGAACCCAGAAAAACCTATAACATGGTTTACACATAAGGAACAGCTTTGATGTTTTCTTAACATACTATATTTTGCCCATTTTATAAGACCGCCATAAATATGGAAATGAACTTATAAAGTTGAATACCAAGACAATGAGACCAGAAAAAAATCAGAAGTCTCTCTAAACCTTAACTTTCCTGTTGCATCTCTGGAAGTTCAAGCATGATATAAATTTTTAAGTTAGCCTAAAACAATCCATTTGTTGGCTTGATGTTGCAACTGAGCTAAATTATATTTCAGAATTAGTGTGCATATTTTATGGCAATTGTAACATACATACACACACAGTGTGTGTGCATATGTATATGTATACATATGTGTATAGGTATGTGTTTGTGTGTGTGTATATATGTGTGTATGTGTATATAAAATGTATATATGTGTGTATTATTACAGAAATAAGCCTAAAAACATGATTTATTATGTTAATATAATAATTAGTCTGATAAAGAATAATTATTTTACTTTGGTATTGTATCACACAAAGCCTCATTTTTAACCATAATTTGTTGGAATCAGATTTTATATATTCTGCCTTATTTTTGCTTCTGGCGAGACAGAAGCAAAAGTGAGTCTTCTTAAATATCAAATTGTACAACCTGCCTTTCTTTTGCCCAAATCTCCATTGCCCACTGAGAATCAAGCCCACCTGGCAGGTCAATAGCTACAGCATGGTATCCAGCTTCTGCCAACTTAGACAAAGTCTGCAGGTTGAGCCACGTCTCTGATGAAAAACGAATGCCATGGAGCAGCAGGAGGGAAAGGCGAGGAGCCTGTTGTGTAGGTTTAGCCTGGCGGGAGAACAGAGTCTGCCCACCCACTATGATGGTTTCCTCCATCACCTGTATTGCAGCCATCACCCTGGGATCTCCTGGGAAGCCTGAAGACATGAAGTGAGCAGAAAAAAAGATTCAATGACTGCCTTTGGCATTGATTTTTATGATATATTGTGAGAATAGATTAATTTTTATTATTAAATGTATACATGACATACTTAACTGATTCGGTATGTTCACTCTTAATAGTCTCTTCCCCTTTGCTGGTCTGATATTTACATTTTTTTATTATTTTACCTGTTTGATATTATAGTTAGTAATTAAATTGTTAGATCTAAGTATGTTTCTGGTTTTCAAAAAATGTTTTGTATATAGTTTCCTCTGCAATTCTATTTTTAAAATTGCTATAAAAATAGAGCTGGGTCTGCTCTAGGTAATTAATACATTACATGTCATGTGAACTACTGACCTACTTAATACAGGAGGAGGATTTAATTCAAATCTGTTACATGTTCTTACCTGCTGAGCTGTTATATAATTCTGAAAATCCAGTCAAGTGAGTAACAGTGTTCAGATTTGAGCCACTTGGTCCGAGAATGAAACAAGATGGATGCCAGTGCAGCCAACAACAAGGCACTCCGACACAAAACTGACATAAACATGCCTTTATAACTGTCTGGCTGCAATGTCCAAGATACAATAACTTTTGCCTGCCTAGCCAGTGAAGAATAGGCAAGAAGTATGACAAAGCTTTGCCAATATTTTTTTGTTTGCAGAATACAAGAACCCTGGACCGGGAAAATAGAGGATAGGGCTCCTAGATGCACTGATAATGACTGGATTGTGGGTTGTATTATGTGTATTGCCTATAGATCGAACAACTTCAGGATTCTTGTTATAGATAAAAGCCTGAACTGGTCAGAAGAGACACTGATGCTATAAATAATGGGATGGAATTAAGATATAAAAATATTTAAGAACTGCATTTTTTCCAATCCTGCTAAAATCCCCTAAAGCCCTCCCAAAGAGACAGAACCACAAGAAATGTCCATTTCCCAGCTGGGCAAATAAACCTTCATACAAGCAATCTCAGGACAGGGTGTCCCCTTTACGTTTAGCTCCCTTTAGCTCTTTTGGTCACCAGTGTTCTCCTTTAACATGCAGTATTTTTCCTCTTATCTGTATTTTCCCTCTTATCTGTAAGCTGTTCAGAATCATCGAGGAATCAGCAGTCTCAAAACTGGGTTAAACAAGTAATAAATAATTAGAAATAAAGATGTTTGCCTGAAACTTGCAGTTAGTGTGACAGGATTCCCATTGACATTTGAGTTTTGTTGCAAGCAGCTAGGAACTTCTTTTTCTTTGAAGAAAGTAATAAGGAAAGATTCAAGAACCAAATCACTCTTCATTAGCCAGTAACTTTTTAAATTTGCCATACATGCCTGGGTTCTTTGCTAGTTTTTTTTAATGTAAACTGCAGTGTGATAGGGAATCCAAAATAAAGTAAACTAGACAAATAAAATGAAGATTTTTTTTTCTCAGCGCAACCTACTTCACAATATATGCAGTGATCCATTGTCAAGTGTGAACCGGCTGTTTTGGAACAGCTGAGGGGGGAAAAAAAAACAAATAAGGTCTCTGTAAAACTTACCAAGTTATTGCCTTAATTAACCAAAATGGTGAAGTTTCGAGAACAGGCTAACTTGCAAGAGGCATGCAAACCGATCGCTGAAAGATTTAACACTCTCCAGAACTTCCGGGTCCAAAGGTATTAGAGGAAGTTTGAGGAAGGAGGGGAAAGGGGAGCAATACTGTGAAAACTGCAACATTTTCGAAGCAAAAGTTCAAGTGAACACTAGGGTCACCTAGTGGTCATGAACAGAATACATTTATTTCTACAATAATTTAGTAAAATGTGCAGGTCAGTGGTTCTAGTATTATCACTTACTATGTATTACTATTGCATTATTTTACAATGTCTTCCAATCAATGGTGGGATTCAAAAATACTTTACTACGGGTTCTGTGGGCGTGGCTTGGTGGGCGTGGCAGGGGAAGGGTACTGTAAAATCTCCAGTCAGAGGTGGCATTCGCTGGTTCTCTGAACGGCTCAAAATTTCCCCAGAAATGGTCAGAACCTGCTGAATTATCACCTCTGATTCCAATATTTATTTGTAACAGAAACATTTGTGTGTGCGGTTTTGTATGCGATTGTGAGTGTGTGCATGAGCACACACACACCGCCAAGTTAATTTTTGATCCCTGACAAGTGGTTGGACAAGTACATGCAGTTTTCTTGGCAAGAGTTTTGGGAAGTAGTTTGGGAAGTAGCCTCATTCTTAGGACTGAGAATGTGTGACTGGCTCAAGTCACTCAGCTGGCTTTGTGACTAAGGCAGGCTGAAGTCATTTTTTAAAAACCTCAAAAACAAATAAATATTAAAAATTTTAAATATTGTAAAGTCATCCTAAACAATCCATGCCATCATTTCAGAGACATTTCTTTACCTAAATAGAGACACAGAATGACTGCAGCTGGGGGTGGGGGTGGAAATGGGAACAGGAGTGACTTCTAAATTTCTTGTTGAAAAATGCCAGGGAGTATCAGAAATTCTTTCTTTCTTTCTTTCTTTCTTTCTTTCTTTCTTTCTTTCTTTCTTTCTTTCTTTCTTTCTTTCTTTCCTTTCCCTCCCCCCCCCACATCTTTCCTTCCAGGGTTTCTTCCTCTCTCCCTCCTTCCCTCTCTCTATCATTCTTATTTTTACAATAATGTTATTAATACTTACAAAGAAAATGGTGAATAAAAACTATTAAAATATAAAAAGAAAAGTGAAAGGAGGTAGAAAAGAAAAAGAATAAGATACATAAAAGTGATTTTTGCCCTCAGACAAGGCTAAATAATTTGGATGATTTAACAGCTTCTTTAATATTTCAAGTAAAAAACTCTTTTTATCCCATATCTTATCTCTTATCAATAGTCATTACAAAAAAATTAATCTTGCCTATTAAGACCAGGAATATTAACATATATAATTTAATCTTAATAAAAAAATCAATTTATAATCAAAACATAGCACCTTAATAAATAAATAAATAAAATAAGTAAATCTTTTAAAGCCTTAGCATTTAATCTTATTCCAAAAGAAATTCCATTAACAGCTACCAGAGACCATAACATGTATATTTTAACCCTAATCAAGTAGATTCATTTTATAAATATTCTTGTAATTTTAAAAGCTTAATCTTTAGATCTATTAAGTGATAACTCACAAATTAATTCATTATCATTTTTCTTTGTCTCCTTCCAAGAACCTGAACAACACCTCTGCCTTTCGTTTCAGAAAGAGTTTCCTTGATTCCATATTCCTTTTATACATCTAAAATAAGAAAGCTTTCTAAATCACTCTTCCAATTTATTATTTGTATGTCCTCTTTAATTATTAAGACATCAACTGATTTCATTTGTAAATCCATTTTGGCATTATTTTCCATATCATACTCTGGCACTTTAAAATCTGTTTTCAGATCCACAACATCTTTTTTCCATATCACTTTTATAATTCAATAATTTTAAAACTCCTAATCTACATGCAAATCTTTCTCCATCTCTATTTTAGCAAATAAAATCTGTTGTTCTTCCAGTTCCTCTGCCATACATATCAAACAATCTTGTAAGCAATGTCTGAGTAAGTTGTTTCCAAACAGACATAATTCAATTAATTTTATACAATAACTTATAATAAATAAATACAAAGTGTTTTGCTTGATATCTTGGAGAACAACTAACAATTGCAATATAAAGTTTTGGTCTTGATGGATAACTAGGGAAGGTTCATACATTGGATTAACTGAAGTTATGGATTATTTGGCTAAGTGTGAAATGTGAACCTAGCATAAATTATTCAAGCAATGAAAATTAAACCAAACTTAATACAGTGCATAATTGTAAAATTACTTTTTACTTGCAGATTAGTATTTAGTTTTGATGTGGTGAGTGAGCTGCTATTCGAAATCCAAACAGAGACCTTAAACGGGATGAGTAAGCCAAATCTATATGGAAAGCTTGAAACATTAATTTTTGGATGCTCCAGAAACCAACTATTTTGGAAGAATACTTCAGTTTCCAGTTTCCACCTTTTGATCATTCAGGCAGCAAGGATGAATCTGTGTTGCTAAATCTTGCATATTTTGATTTCGGTCTACATTAGGAAATAAGACATTTTTATTTTACTGTAAATAAGTATTAACACTTGTAGCTTAAGGTTAGAAATGAAAAGTAATACAGTAATAAAATTATCCATTTGGTTCAGAAGGATAGCTGACAGAACAACACATTGGCAGCCTTTGTGTCCTGCTTTGGCCAGTTCATCATACTGGCTTATCTTAATTCATAGAGGAAGAAGAGGGAGGAAATCTCTGTCAGTTTGGATGCACCTTTATGCCATTTTTAGAACTTTTATGTATCCCAAGATGCCCGTTTTTACATGTATACAAATTGCTATTGTTTGTGACTGTAAGTATCTGCACAGATATCTTCTAAAATCACTCTAATTCATTTGAATAGGAAGAGTAAACCTTAATCAAAGGATATTCCATAATGTACCATTATGTTATTACTACTAGCTTATGTATAACATGAGGGCTATCCACAAAATAGATTACGTTTCGCGATAGAAAAAAGACAAAGTGTTGGAAAAATTTTTTATTATATACACTTGAAAGTGACACTTAAATACTACTTTTCAACATATTCACCGAACAAATTGAG